>JAGSMV010000046.1:0-234674 GCA_029286815.1 Troides helena
ATAGGAGTGGGTTGCTCTCTGATGAGTGAGGACGAAAGTTTTGATCACTGCAAAGCAGTAGTCCAAAGGTACTGATAAAAATAGAAACTAAAATTGTAATAGCCAAAAAAATTTTGAACATAAAATTTGTAAAACGAAAAATTAAATAAAGAAAGCAACAATAAAAATAGTAAAATTAAAACATAAAAAGATGAAAAGTGAAAAGTGGCGACTCTGACAGTATTATTGGCATGCGAAGCTCAGAAAATGACGCGAGACCGAAAAATCCACACACATCCATGAGGTATGGAAGAAGAAATGGAATGGAGCGAAAGAAAAGAGGTGGAGAAACGAAAACAGGAAGATGATTAAGTTTTGAGGAAGATGAAAGAATGAAAGAAGGGAAAGAGGAAAAGTAACAAATTAAAAGATGTTGGCGACAAGATTACAAAGGCGTTCCTGATCCACCATACGCAGGGGAATGATCGCAAAACAAAACCTAACCTAATCAATCCCAACCTGGCCACTTTGGTTGCCGACTCGGTGATTCATTATCGACGGCAGCCGTGACCGACGATTGGCAGTGGTGGTGAGCAGGTTCCAGGACGCCGCAGAGGTTACCAACAAAATCCACCCGTTAAGTAATCCTGTAATCGTATACCAGGTAGCTATGGCTTTTGGCGAAAGCGACAGGGTACGCGGCCAGCGGGATCGGCGCACTGTGCGCCGTATTCAGCGATCTGAGGTCCGTCTCTGGTGACTGGTCGCCAAACCGCACACCCTCCATCCCCTGGCGATCGCAAAAAGCGAGGCCATAATGAAAGCGCGAGAGAAAGGGACGAACGTAAGGTTGTATTGGGTGAAGGGCATGGGTTGAGGAACGAAAGGGCGCGGACCACCTGGCCGCAGCGGCCCCAGCGAGCAAAAGAAGACCTGAGTTGATGAGTGATTGTTCTGTTTCATCTTTGTCAAGCGTCAGCTAAGGCTGACGCTTTGACGAATGGAACAGGAGGTATGGGTGCGCTACGACGGCTTCAACAACGAGGATGTTTTTCCCGAGCGTCAGTCAGCTTATCGCGTGACTTCCTCGCCACATCGAGCTCGACGGTCTTGGTCCGTGATGCTCCAGCACCGGCAATCGGGGATCTCCCGAGCACCCACAGGTTCAAACTCAAAGAGTCCCGCGCCCCCTGTGACCTGGAGGTGACCAGACCGTGGCGCACGTCCTGCTCTCCCGTCCCTTATTCGGGCGGGAGAGGGTGGAATTGAAATGAAAATGGGTATAAAACTAGATAGAGTCGGTAGCCTCTGATGAGTGAAGACGAAAGTCGCCAATCACCCCAAAATTTTGTGTAAAAAGTGGTGGGAGATATTATAATAAAATTAAAATATAAAATAGATTAAAATAAATTCAAAACTGCAAAATCAAAATAAGAATAACTAAAATAATAGAAAAATCAAAAAGGAAAAGTAAGAGAAGAACAAACAAATGGATGCAGCTATTCCGAAGCTCAACTCGGTGTTCCGGACATGACAGGGAGCAGAGCAGTGTCTTCCTCTGCGAGAGGTATGGAAGAAGGAATGGAATGGAGAATGAAAGAAAAGAAAGAGGAAGAAACAAAGGGAAGAAAGATAAGTTTTGAGCGGAAGATGGAGAGTATAAGAAGGAGAGAGAGTAGGAAAATACTGTATTAGATAAGAATAAAATAGATGGCAGAGTGAACTGTACTTAAAGGCCTGACCCGCCATGCAGGAATGACTGTAAAACCCTAACCTAACCTAACCCTAACCCCGTCGCTCAGGCCGGCGCGAAAGCGGCAGAGAGTGTTGCTCCGGCGCTCAAAATCGTTAATTATGACAAAGTGCTCGTAAAACCAGTTCAGCATATCAAAATAAGCGCGCTGATCTGCAGTGTAACCGGTAATACAAAATCGCGGAAATCGGCTCAGCCGGTTAAAGCCGGAGCGAGCAAACCGCTGCGGCAAAACTCCAGTGCCGAACGCTGCAGAAAAAGCGATCTGGCAGTACAAACTTTTTGTTAAAGTGCAGTTTAGTTCCTCATCCCGTCGAGGGAGTCAGTGGAGGAGAGATCTGGAATTTTTTCAGCCCACTCTCCTGGGGTCTCTGAAGAGGGAAACAGGAGAATCTTTTCCGGAGAGTGGTGTTCCTGGACAGTGGTGTGAGGATTCAGTGCCACCAGTGCGTAGGTGGCAAAAGAGTAGATTAGGTGACACATCCACTCGAGAAGAGATCGGACCAGGGGTCACAAAGAGATAAGACAAAACAAGTTTTCGGTCAACAAATTTTATAAAATGCCCGCAAAAATAAGGACGATTTTTTCTCAAAACCAAGGGCGACAGACCACCACGCCTTGGTGTAACAGAACACCACCAGGGGAGCGCAGGATCAAGCTGGCAGAGTCAACCCGGATCTGTTCCTGAGGAGGAAGGCCGGTGAGAGGCGGGGGGCGGAGCTCGACGGTTAAGGGAACTTGAAAAGTTCTGACACCCCGGAGGTCCAGGGGACGCAGGTGAGCCTAATTAACTGCGCAACACTGGAACTATAAGAGTAGGACTGGGGCAATCATTTTGGCACAAAATTTTGGAAAACAATTAACAAAAATTCAAAATCGAAATTCTGGGGGAAAATTTTGGTGGCTAAAGCCCAGGAGGGGGCTGTCAGTGTGGGCAGGAAGGAGGTAACCCACAGACCCAGAGCTGCCCCTCCCGGGACCGAGATCTGTTCAGGGGGTCTTGGGAAAAGCAAATCAAAAGGCAGAAACCACTTTCTACCGGAAAAGTGCGGCGGTAGATCTGAAAAGAAACAGATCGCGCATGGGTCGACGACATAACGCTCAGACTCTGACTCCAGGGCAGTAGCAACACAGAACAAGGTGTTGAAAGTCTTAAAATTACCAAGATTAGATTTAAGTTAGTTAAGTTTTTAAAGTGGTAGACAAACTAATCCCCCTAGCGTTAAGCAAATAGCAGGGCATAAAACTAAAACGTTGCAAGAGCTTTTCGCAGGCGCGTTAAATTACCACCCTGCCTTGCTATAAATAATACTTAGCGAATACCAGTTGCCCGTAATCTCCGGCAGGCGCCGGTATTTGTTGCCTGTGCCGTGGAGTCAGGTGGGTGAAAATATATTGTAAAGATCGGTGTGGTTTTTTTGACCCACGATATTAGGTTAAACCCTTTTGCACTAGGTTTTAAGAGTATTTTGTTGCAATTAGTTTATTTAAAGTTTTAAATATTGACATTGGCCCTGTGCCTTAGTATATAAGTTTTAAAATTGGTGTGCCCTGTGCACTAGGATTAAGATTTTAGACAAGTGACGAGTTCCTGCGTCCTCCCCTCGACATGATCCGCACTCCCCCAGAGGAGTCGGACGCGGGCGACAATGACCCTGCCTGTGAGTGAGGCAGGAGACACAAGCCACGGAGGAGTGCGTCGCCCACTGTGGACGCCCCTGGAGCTGAGGCGGCGTCCGTAGGGAGTGTGGGGAGTGGGAGAAGGTCGAGGAAGGAGGAAGACCTCTCCCGAGCAGCCGCCCCACCCAGCTAAGCCAAGGTACGTGCCCCAAATGATAGGGACCGAGACCGGTAGGGCGGTCACCGCAGGGGCAGGCGCCGCCGGAGCCTGGGGAAGAGGAAATCGGCGCCCATCGACAGCGTAGTGGAAGCTATGAGCCTGCCTGACAAAAGCCAGACCCTTGGCGGGCTCATACAACCTCAAATCAGAGTAAGATAGGGGTGACCGCAGCAGTCGAGAGGCTGTATGAGCTGAGTGAAGGAGGAGCCGTGGCCAGGGACAGTGGACAGAGTGAAGTCCCTGTCAGGAACCCTGAGGAAGGCGGAGGGGCAGCGAGGGGGGCCTGGGGGTCACCAAGGGACCCTCGCTGGACCAGGGGGAAGCCGACCTTCTCTTCAAGAGGTTCAGAGGGACCACGGGCAGCGGCTTCTTGAGCAGCTCAGTCAGGGAGGTGCTGAACTCAAGTCCTTCCTTGCCTTATCAGGGAGGAGGGAGGGCGCCCGGCTTGTGGGGCATGTCACGGCGGCAGCAGCAGCGAGCAGCCGCCCGGCAGAGCCCCACCAGCGGGGAGCAGGGTGAGACAGTGCACTCAGTGGCGGTCTCGTCAGTGTGCGACAGCAGGGGAGACAGGTGGTAGGGAGGATGCAGACCCCTCAGTGCAGAAGGAGGAGGGCCTCGGATCTATCATGCTGGAAATAGGGACAGAGGAAGTAATACTAGGGTGTAGCTGAGGCAGGCTGGCGAGGGTGCGCAGGCGATCTGTAAAGAGCAGGCAAGGCCTGGGCTGGAGGAGGGGTGCAGAGCCAGAGACCCGCTATTGGTCACGTCTTTACAGGATGTAATGTCCTACAATAAGGATGAGGACATCATACAAAAGCACTGAAAACCCAGAACAGCTCATCCTGTAGGTGACATCCGGAGCAGGGACCGGCAGACCCGAGGTGCCTTCAGGCGGAGGGCGCTGGAACGCACATGCACCATGTGGTCTTTGCGGGTGTCTCCAAAACTCTGGGAGACGCCTCATCGACAGCAGGCATGATCCCGCGTGGGATCTCCAACAGGTCAGGTGCAGGATCAATCCCCTTGGTACGAAATGCACTCGCTGCTTGGGATACAGCCACAGCAAGCGGTTGTGCACCAAGCGTGAGGATCAGTGCACCCACTGCAGTGTGGACCGCACCCTGAAGGCGAGTGCCAGATGGCAAGCCAGAAACCTCCGCCTGCCGGAACTACTCCGGAAAGCAAAGGCGGACCAGTGGGACCACCAGGTTCGACGAAGAAGAATGCCCGGTCGAGTTGGTGGGACATAAATCAGGCGTCGGTAACGCATAGTACTAACGGCGTCGGGGAACCGACAAATATCCGGACAGGCGACGCCGGTATCCTGTGCTGTGGTTCGACAAAGGTCAGGCTTGCCACAGCCGAGCTGATATGCTGGCCGCCGAGAAGAGGGTGGGCGTTCGCGATGGTCAGGAGCCGTATATCGGCGCGATTGGCGGGCTGGCACTACAGGGACAGGAATGAGAAGGTACAGTGATATGCGTGAGCCGAGGCGGCGAGGGAGTCGTCAAAGCCGCCATTGTGCTGTTCGACGGTACCATCGATATCACTCAGTATCCCGACCTCACGTCTGGAAACATTGCACCGTTGCCAGACTGAGGAACCGGGGCCTGGGGAGATAGGGGTGGTGTCCGTATACCTGGAGCCAAATAAGCCCGTCGGACCATACCTGGGTCGCCGGATCCGACAGTCGTGGGAAGGTTGGGGACTGCCAGCGTGATACTGGGCGGTGATGTCAGCATACAACTTTATAGTGGGGCAGTCCAGGAGACAGAGGAAATGATTGCGGCCGCATCGTACATTGAGCTGCACGTGATGAACCGGGGAGTCTGCAGGCCTACGTTCGACGCACCTATCGGGGCGGGAAAGCGATATTCCAGTTGCGTCGACGTCACTGCTTGCTCGACCACTCTGCTCGATCAGGTGGAGGGGCTGGCGAGTCGGGCTATCCTCGTCGGACCACAGGGCGATCCTGTTCAGGTTGAATCTCGTGAGGTCCGTCGGTACGGACATCAGGCAGATACACGGAAGTACGGTACCTGCAAGGCGAGACTGGGACGAGTTCTCTGAAAGGAACTTTCGCCCAGCTGCTCTCGGACCATTGTCTGACGCCAGCCGAGGTGACCGGGTCACCGATAAGGGGCGTTGGACGGCATCGTCGGAAAGGTATCTGGAGGCAAGCCAGGGGACTTGCTGCTGATTCGTCCTGCCGAGGCCCCTCCGGGAGGAAGAGGACAGGTTGCCTGGTGGTCCGAACAGCTCTCTCCTGCTCAAAGGAGGCGGATGTGAGGGAAGAAAGAGGCGGATCTGAGCACTTGCAGCCGGCCCGTAAGAGATGGTCCTGCGCGGAGTAGCCGATGCAGGGAAGCACTACGCCTCAGGGGTGGGCGTGCTCAGACCACCTCAGGTTTGGGCGGTTTCTCTGCAGGGAGGCAGGAGCGCGAGACCATGTGGGGACGGCATCTATCATGTGCGTCTCGCACGGAGGGTAAGGCGTGAGAGACGTCCCCCCTCGTCCCAGGAGGGGAAGGAGTGCTGGGCTTGCAGCGGGATCAGCCCAGGTGCCCGCTGAGGTTTCTTCCCGGGGATGACCCCAGGGAGGACAACTCCTGGCTACTGTAAGAGAGCCCAGTGCGTGGAGTCAGCAGGGGACGTAGTGATCCGGCAGCTGGCCCCCTTCACGATGGAGGAGCTCCGATGGTGTGTGTCAACCCTTCAACGCGAAAGGCACCTGGCTTCGACGGTTGCTGCGGGCATCCTGCCAGACGGCGTACCGTGGATCTCCGAACTGTTTCTCCGCGCTCCTCAACCGGTGTCTCGCTCGCGCACAGCGGGATGGGAAGGGGCAGCGGTTGTGGTGTTGGAAAGCCCGGTAGGATGACTACACGCACCCGAGATCCTGCAGCCCATGGGATGCTGCCCGTCATGGGCAGGAGTCCTAAAGATAATGATAGTCGGAGGATACGGTGAGTACACGCACTTGCGTATATCAGTAGCCATAATGCAGAAAGCTGCATGCCGCAAAAGGTGTCTCGGGCTCCCTGTGACCTGATCCTTTTATGCTCTGCAGGGAGAAGGAGATAGACTTGTGCTGGTATCATTGGTTATAGAGGGGCCTTCGGCTAACGCCCTCAGTGGCCTGCTATACAGTGCAGACTAACCAGACTCGCTGCCCGTCGACCTGCGGCTTGTCGGTGGCCATTTTAGCCAGATCACTTAAAGGTGTCAAAATAAGGCATGCAGAGGGCAGATGGTCTACCCGGGGGGGGGGGGGGGGGGGGGGTGTGATGCAGGATCGTGGAGGCGGCCAGCATTCTGCAGGACCCTCCTCCTAAATCCACTCTGGGAATGGTGGTCAGGAGGCGGCGGGGAACACACTGCCCAGGCGTTCGCAGTTTGACGTCATTGGCGTCTTCTCCTACGAGGAGCAGGAGCCGGGGACATAGAGAGCAGAAATTGCGGTTGCTCGCCGATATTCACAATTAGGGGTCCAGAAACAAGTTGGGGTTTTGCCGCACACAAAACCAATGTGATGGTGGCACCAACAAACTCAAAATTTTGACAGCCCCAATATTGAATGTGAGAGCTATTTGTCGAACTCGTAAGTTCAATCTCAGCGGCAATTTGACGATAAACCGATTTTGTACGTGAAAAGAACGACAGCAAAAACAGGCCTCTATCGTCAATTATGCAGAACCCACAATGTCATAAGGAGGTTGAACTCAGAGTGAGTGGGGCGATGTATCTAGGGGGTGTGGAATACGATCATTGTCTGGTGCATGGGCGCCGAGGCGGCTGCAGAGCTGCTGGTCCGAGGCAGCTCAGTGCGGTTCAGCGTGGCTTCATGCCAGAGTGCCTTCAACTCACCGAGACCACGTCGTTGCGGGTGGCCCTAGTGCCTGCAGGGCTGCTTCTCAGACCTTCAGGTCCAAGAAGCCCGAGCCAGCTATTTGAGGGTAAGCGCGACGCACCCAGGCAGTGCAGACGACCAGGCCCTGGAGGTTCCATTCCAGCTAAGCGGGCTCCGCGTCTGCAGCTTAATTTTGCTGGCAGGAATTCCTCCTCTCTGGGCAAAGTGCGGAAGAGATCAACGCACCCCTCGGCTGCCGACTCGGTGATCCTACCGACAGCAGCCGCATCGGCTGTTTTCGGAGTGGAGTGCGGCGTTCTGCGTTCTGCGGGACGCCGCAGAGATTCAACAAAACTCAAGTTGGAGCCTTCTGCAAATACCAAGACAGAGCTGCTGGCTTTGCTTGACAGGTGCGCGGCCAGCGGATCAGCGTCGTGCGCGCCGTACTCCAGCGATGACTCGGGGTCGCACAAAGGACGATCCACTTAAAACCTGATCTTCCAGCCATCCCTGGCGATCCGCAGCGAAAGGAATATTATAAACGTGAAAAGGGACAGGAATATAAGTTTGTATTAGGTGAAAGGCGCATGTGGGGTTGGAGGAACGAAAAGACGGGATACCAAGGCTTGGCCTGAAGAGTAAAAGACCTGAGTACGAAAGTTGCCCCTCCGTTTCATTCGTCCAGCGTCAGCTGGGCTGGGCAGCTCACGACGAATGGAACAGGAAGGTATATTGCAAGGGCACGACAGCTTCAACAGCGAGGATGTTCTTCCCGAGCGTCGAGTCAGCGTATCAGCGTGACTCGCCAGATCAGGCTCCATTTTGGTCTTGGTCAGATGTTCGCGGGCACGGGATTCTCCGAGTACCTCGGAGTTGAGCTCGGGGTCGCGTGCCCTGTGGTGGACCAGACCGTGGCGCACATCTAACTCTCCTGTCCTTATTCGGGCGGGAGAGGGCGGACCCTAAATGGCAACGGGCGTTAAACTGGATATATGAATTACATCAGTAGCCTCTCTGATGAGGTGGGACGAGAGAGTCATACAAAATTTCTTGGACTGCAAGGCCCATTCAAGAAATTACTAAGTACAAATATAAGTTAAAACTGTGGCCAAAGATTTCAGAGCTGTAAAATAAGTTCTAAATTGTAAATGAAGAATGCAAAATAAAATGTAAAATTAAAATAAATTAGAGACAAAATGTAAGTAGAAGGCTGGCATGCAGGCAAAAAATGACGCGGCGACAAAAAATCAACATCTTGCGGAGGTGTATGGAAGGAAGAATGGAATGGAGGCAGAAAGAAGAGGGAGGAGGAATATAAAAGGAAGAAGATAAGTTTCAGGCAGAAGATAGAAGTATGAAAGGAAGAGAGAGAAGCTAGCTACAACTAATTCGATGTAAGAGTGTCTTGAAAAGAGGCCCTGATACCATACGCAAGGGGAGATGGCAAACGGTGTTGGAGCCGATCATTTTGTATGCAGCGAGGTGCATGGGCGCCGGCGGCTAAGCTGCTGGTCAAGAGCAGCTCGATGCAGTTCAACAATATTCGCGCAAGAAAGGTGCGCAGACTCACCAGGTCGCGTCGTTGCATTCGGCCCTAGTACTTATGGGCTGCTTCCTCTGGACCTTCGGGTCCAAGAGCGACCCTTTATTGAGGTAAGCGCGGCCGCACCGGCAAGTGCTGGGTGGACCGAGGCTGGAGGTTCCGGTCAGCTGCGCCAAGGACTCCCGCACGTCTGTGCGGCGGTGTGGAATTCTCCTGTCTGGGCGAAAGTGCGGAAGAAGTCCAGCTTGCCACCTCGGCTGCCGACTCGGTGATCTACACCGACAGCCCGCATCGACTGATAGGTGGGTGCGGCGTTCTGCGTTGCAGGGCGCCGCAGAGCTTACCAACAAAACCAGTTGGGCCTTCTGCACCGGCGTATGCCAGACGGAGCTGCTGGCTGGCGAAAGCGCGACAAGTGCATGACCAGCGGCGGATCGGCGCGATTCGTGCGCCGTGCGCACTCAGCGACTCGGGTCCGCCCTGGAGACGATCCGCAAAACCCTGATACCCTCCATCCCTGGCGATCGCAGCGAAGAGGAATATTATGAGAAAGCACGTGAAAGGGACAAGATATAGGTTGTATTGGGTGAAGAGGAAGCGCATGTGTGGGGTTGGAGGGAACAGAGAAGGGGCGGACCACCTGGCCAGGAAGCGACCCTGAAGAGTAAAAGAAGACCTGAGTACGAGGATTGCCCGTTTCATTCGTCAAGCGATCAGCTAAGGCTGGGGAGCAGCTTGACGAATGGGCTAGGAAAACAACAATACCAGAGTACGGCAACTAACAACGAGGATATTCTTCGGGCATCAAGTCAGCGTATCGCGTGACTCGCCACATCATGAAGCTCGACACGATTCTTGGTCAGATGTTCCGCCGGTGCAGGATTCTCCGTCCTCCACAGGGACAAACTCAGGAGAGTCCGCGTGCCTGCTCATTGGAGGTGGACCAGACCGTGGCGCATCCTGCTCTCATCACTTGACCCCGGGCGGGAAGGGTTGGTAGCAGAGAATAGGGCAGGGAAAAGGTTGGATACAGGAGCGGTTGCCTCTCACAGTGAGTGAGGACGAAGATCATGAAAGTTCTTGGACTACTGCAAACAGTAGTCAAAACAAGGCTCCTAAATACAATAAAATTATAATAATAAGATTAGAAATTAAAATTAATAAAATAGTTAAATTAGCAAAATAGAAAATGGCATAATAAAATATAAAGTCTAGCTCATCTTAGAAAAATCTCAGAGTAGATGGGAAAAGGACTTTAAATACAGGGCCTATTAAGCGTCTGAGACCTGAAATGACGGCGACCAAAATCCACACACACATCTTGCGGAGGTATGGAAGGAAAGGAATGGCATGGAGGCAGAAAAGAAGGAGGAAGGAATATCAAAGGAAGAAAGATAAGTTCGAGCAGAAGATAAAATATGAAAGAAAGGAAGAAAGGAAGCAAGCTATAACTAATTGATGTAAAGTGATTTGAAAAGGCCCTGACCATAAAATACAGAGGAATGTTTCTCTAATCAGTGGTGGAAATGCTGTTGCGCATACCCAGCGTCCTTTTCAGGGGGGGGGACGCCGGGTTATGTGAGATCGGGAACCACTGGATGTTGTGCGTGACCCCTGTACCCACTAAAGCCGCGCTTGTCCCGCAATACGCATGCTGGAGACGCCCGGGTTTCAGCTAAAGGCGACTCTCCGGGCGCCTCCGCGTGTAAACTCCTCCTGGTGGGTGCCCGCGGGGGGGGCAAAGGCACTTACCTGCCATCAATACCGGCCCCTGGCGGCGCAGTGGGAGCCCCCGACCCCACAGAAGACCGCGCGCGCCCAAGACGGGCCGCCCGGCCGCCACGCCTCCTGTGGAAGGGTGGGCGGCGGCCTATCAGACTCCCCAGCTAGGCAGGGGTGGGGGGCTCGCTCAAAAGAATCCCCGGGGGGACGCTGCCCCCAGGCTTGCAGGCTCTCGGAGAAGCCCAGAGGGGCCATGTAACGGCCCGAAGAGGCCCCCCCTCACACCGTGCCCGGCTGGGGCCCGTCGCTCGGCGGGGAGGACGGCGTGGTTCTGCGCCGCTCTTCCGCCGGCCGCCGCCGCCTGCAGGTGCGGCAGCGGCACGTCGGCCTCCCTCATTGCGCTCCGGCTGGCCTCCTTCTGACGCATGCTGCGCAGAAGGGAGGCCACCGCCTTCAAGACCTCGTCGCTGCTCAACATGCGATCGATTACAGTCGGCAGCGAGGTCAGTGCCGACTTGCGCGACGAGGGTGATGGCGTTGCGGACCCCATGCGGGCACTCCTCAAGTGTGGTGCGCTTATTGGTAATCCCGGCGCACCACATATCGGCTGACCGTCATCTCTCTACAAGCCACCTGGTGCAGGTACTTGCCGAAACATCCATGGCCTGTCAGCTCCTGCACCAGGTGGAACGTCAGGGCCATGCCGCCGGCTCATCCACCGGGACAGATTGGGGCCTGATGGCCTCCACCATTGTCGGCCGGCGGCAGGGGTTGCCAACTCCGTCTCCACGCCGGATCAGGCGTCATGGGCAGCGCGCCTGATCCGGCCGGACCGTGTCCGGTCCGACCGACGCTCTCTCCGGCATCCGCAGGAAGGTACACTTCCGCGGCGGCTGCGCCTGTAGATGCCAAGGGCGCATCATGCCAGGCTTGTTCCATGAGTCAAGGACACCGTGCAACCCGACAGGCTCAGGACCCGCCAGGGATACGTTAGACCCTCTCTTCAGCACGGGCCCGTTCTGGCGGTCTCACTATCACCCCATGCGGGCCGCCGTGCAGTGCTCCTCTCCCACAGGATGCCCAGGTACAGGCCGCCGACACAAATGGCCAGCCCCCCCGACGGTGGGCAGCAATCTGCCCAGCGCAGCGGCAGTGGCAGTGAGCTTCGAGGGAGACCGTTCAGTGCTCCCCGAAGCTCCATCCCTTAAAATCCAGAGTGAGGCCCCTAAATGCTTAAGGGCTCCCCGCGCTGGGACCCTCTCGCCCCGGACGGGGATGATCTTGGCCAGGGTGGACCTCTGCGGGGTCCGTGGAGGAGACATAAAATGCTTCGTGGGCAGGGAGATCCTCAGACAGCTGCTCGATTCCTGCAGGAGGTGTAGGATGTGGGGCCATCAATTGGTGATGACCATGTTCTAAATGCCTGCAGGCGCACTCTTCTTCTCCGCGACATGGAGGTGTGTCCTGCCACCCAGCCTTTCCATGACCTGGAGACAAGTTCTCCACCCATCAAGTCAGTTGTTGGACTTCCGACCAGAGTCGGCGCAGACCAGACATCGGAACTCCGACTGGCATTGCCGACCTGTGACCCACACCACTCCGCATCAGGCACAGATCCCTCCGGCATTTAGGGGATGGGCGCATGGCGGAGTGTGCTTGATCTTCATGCAGTTGAAGGCAGCGCAAGGCGCTGCTCAGAGCCGATCCTGGCCGAGGTCACTGACCAGGACTGCGGCCCTTCTCCGCCAGCAGCTTCGCGGCGGCGACCGGAACTGTTACGATGGTGTTGCCCATCCCCGGGCCCGTCCCTTGCAGTTGGGGCAGCCTGCCTGCTGGCTGGGCGGCCACGTTGCTGCGACGACCGCAGCCTCGACCGTCTCCTTTTGGTGGCCGGGTCGTCAGCTCGGTCTTACGCAGATCCGCAGTTTTTTTGACCGGCCGGACGACGTCAGCCACCCCAGCTAGCCAGAGGTCTTCACCTTCTCCTTAGCTGATTGTACTCGTGGCCCGTGGCTGGCACCCAGCCCAGGCTCAGGCGGGCCCCGCCATGGTGGGCCGCACCCACTGCCTGGCCCACGAGGCCCAAGTCCTCGAGGGCGGACGTCTTCACCAGGGCTTACTTGACATCGGTCCAAGACGTCCCCCCTCGACCCTGCACTCGGGCCACCAGCAACTATGGCGGCCGTCTTGGCGCAAGCTTGGGCCCCTTCTGCGGCGCAGTGATGCGTCAGAAGGGCCGCCGAGCGCACGAGGAGGCCGACGCCGCTGCACCGCTGCTGCAGGCGGCGGCGGGCCCAGCCGGCGGGAGAAGCGCGGCGGCAGAGAACCACGCCGTCACTTCCTCCCGCCGTGAGCGACGGGCCCCTAGCCG
The DNA here is from genome assembly GCA_029286815.1 of Troides helena. Lineage (NCBI taxonomy): Eukaryota > Metazoa > Arthropoda > Insecta > Lepidoptera > Papilionidae > Troides > Troides helena. Next base: position 13,059 of record JAGSMV010000046.1, read on the forward strand.
GGCACGGTGTGAGGGGCCTTCGGGCCATGGGCGTGGCCCTTTGGGCCTTTGTCGTGTTCCCCTGGGGTGCGTCCCCGGGGAGTCTTGGCCCTGTCCCCTCCCTCGTCGAAGTGGGGAGTCTGGGGAGGGGCCGCCGCCCAATTCCTTCACGGGAAGGCGGTGGCCGGGCGTGCGCTTTCCGTCTTGGGCGCGCGCGGTCGTCCTGGTCGGGGGCCCCAACGTTCCGGTCCGCGAGGGAGACGGTACAGGACAGCAGGTGGGTGCCTTTGCTCCCCGCGGGTATCCACCAGGAGGAGGGACTATACGCGGAGGCGCCCGGAAGTTGCTTGGCTGAAACCCGGGCGTCTCCAGTACTGTATTGCGGGACAAGCGGTGGTGGTTTTGAGTGGGTATGGGGTCACGCACAACATCTCGAAAGTGGCCCCAGGCCCCATAACCCGGCGTCCCCCTGAAAGGACGCTGGGTATGCGGTAACAGCATTTCCACCACCGATATCAAAAAAAAAAAAAAAAAAAAAAAAAGGTATGTGCAAGGTACGACGGCTTCAACAACGAGGATGTTCTTCCCGAACGTCAAGTCAGCGTATCGCGTGACTCGCCAGATCGAGCTCGACACGGTCTTGGTCCAGATGTTCACCGGGCACGGGGGATTCTCCGAGTACCTCCACAGGTTCAAACTCAAGGAGAGTCCCGCGTGCCCCTGTGACCCGGAGGTGGACCAGACCGTGGCGCATCCTAACTCTCCTGTCCCTTATTCGGGCGGGAGAGAGCGGACTTGGAAATAAAGATTGGTATAAAACTGGATATGGGGTCGGTAGCCTCTCTGATGAGTGAGGACGAAAGTCGCCAATCATTCCTAAAATTTTGTAAAAAGAAGTGGGAGATATTATAATAAAGAACAAAATATAAAATAGATTAAAATAAATTCAAAACTGCAAAATCAAAATAAGAATAACATAATAAGAAAAATCAAAAAGAAAAAGTAAGAAGAGCAAACAAATGGATGCCTTTATTCCAGCTCAACAAATTGTTCCGGACATGACGAGGCGACAGTGTCTTCACTCTGCGAGAGGTATGGAAGAAGGAATGGAATGGAGAATGAAAGAAGGAGAAACAAAGGAAGAAAGATAAGTTTTGAGCGGAAGATGGAGAATGAAGGAGAGTAGGGGAAAATACTGTATTAGATAAGAATAAAAATAGATAGTAAGTGAACTGTACCAAAGGCCCTGACCCGCCATACGCAGGGAATGAAAAAAAAAAAAACCTTTTTTTTTTTTTATATCGGTGGTGGAAATGCTGTTACCGCATACCAGCGATCGCTTTTCAGGGGGACGCCGGGTTATGTGGGGCTCGGGGCCACTGAGATGTTGTGCGTGACCCCCATACCCACTAAAACCACCACCGCTTGTCCGCAATACGCATACTGGAGACGCCCGGGTTTCAGCTAAGCAACTCTCCGGGCGCCTCCGCGTATAAAACTCCTCCTGGTGGGTGCCCGCGGGGAGCAAAGGCACCCACCTGCCGTCCCATGCAGCCCCTCGCGGGACCGGCACGTTAGGGCCCCGACCCCACAGACGACCGCGCGCGCTCTTTACAGCGGGCGCATGCCCGGCCGCCGCCTTCCCGTGAAGGTGGGCGGCGGCTCCTCCCGCCAGACTCCCCCCTCGTCAAAGTGGGAGGGGGACAAGCACCAAAGACTCCCCGGGGACGCACCCCAGGGGAAACACGACAAAGGCCCAAGGGCCACGCCCATGGCCCGAAGGCCCCTCACACCGTGCCCGGCTAGGGGCCCATCGCTCAAGGCGGGAGGAAGCGGACGGCGTGGTTCTGCCGCCGCGCTCTCCCGCCGGCCCGCCGCCGCCTGCAAGATGCGGCAGCGGCGTCGGCCTCCCTCGTGCGCTCGGCGGCCTCCTTCTGACGCATCACTGCGCCGCAGAAGGAGGCCACCGCCTTCAAGACCTCTCGCTGCTCAACATCCGATCGATTACAGTCGGCAGCGAGAGGTCACTGCCGACTTGCGCGACGAGGGTGGCGTTGCGGACCCCATGCCGGGCACTCCGCCAGTGTGGTGCGCCGTGTCGTTCGGCGCACCACACTCGACGCATTCTTGCGTCATCTCTCTACGAGCCACCTGGTGCAGGTACTTGCCGAAACATCCATGGCCTGTCAGCACCTGCACCAGGTGGAACGTCAAGGCCCCGTACCGCCGGCTCATCCACCGGGACAGGTGGGGCCTGATGGCCTCCACCGTGTCCCGGCCGGCGGCAGGGTTACCTAACTCCGTCTCCACCGCCGGATCAGGGCGTCATGGGCAACGCGCCTGATCCGGCGGACCGTGGCAGGTCCGGCCGACGCTCTCCGGCATCCCGCAGGAAGAGGTACACTTCCGCGAGCGACTGCGCCTGTAGATGCCAAGGCGCATCGGCCGCGAGAAGCGTACCCGCCGTCCAGGACACCGTACGGTACGCCCGACAGGCTCGGACCGCCAGGATACGTTGGGCCCTCTTCAGCACGGGCCCGTTCCTGGCGGTCTCGCACTATCCACCCATACGGGCGCACCGTACAGTGCCATACTCCGCAGGATGCCAGAGTACAGGCGCCGACACAAATGACCCGGCCCCCCGACATTGGGCAGCAATCTGCCCAGCGCAGCGGCGGTGGCGGTGAGCTTCGGGAGAAGCCGTTCGAAGTGCTCCCCGAAGCTCCATCGCCCGTCCAGAGTGAGCCCTAAATGCCAGGAGCTCCCCGCACTGGGACCCTCTCGCCCCGGACGGGGATGATCGCGCCCCGGGGTGGACCTCTGCGGGGTCCGTGGAAGAGGAGGGCCTCCGTCTTCGTGACGGAGATCCTCAGACCCAGCTGCTCGATTCTCCTGCAGGAGTGAGATGTGGGCCATCAATTAATTGATGACCATGTTCTAATCTCCTGCAGGCGCACTCTTCTTCTCCGCGACGCGGGAAGGTGTCCCTGCCGCAGCCTTTCCCTTGACCCTGGGGAGACGAGCATCGGAACTCCGACTGGCATTCGCCGACCCTGTGACCCACCCTCCCGCATCGGAAGCACAGATCCTCCGGCATTTGGGGATGGGCACGTAGCGGAGGTGTGCCCGATCGCCATGCAGTTGAAGCAGCGCAAGGGGCGCTATTCCAGACCACGATCCTGGCCGAGGTCCACCCGACCAGGACGCGGCCCTTCTCCGCCAGCAGCTTCGCGGCGGCGACCGGACACGTTACGATGGTGGTGCCCATCCCCCCGGGCCCGTCCCTTACGGACAGGGCCTTCACCTGCCCGGCTGGGCAGCCCGTTGCTGCGACGACCGCAGCCTCGACCGTCTCTTTGGTGGCCGAGTCGTCCAGCTCGGTCACCCGCAGATCCGCGGTTTTGACCGGCCGGACGACGTCGGCCACCCCAGCTAGCGAAGTCTTCACCTTCTCCGCTAGCTGGTCCGCAACCTCGTGGCCGTGGCTGGCACCCAGCCCAAACAGGCGGGCCCCCGCCATGGTGGGCCGCACCCGCACTTGGCCCACGAGGCCCAAGTCCTCGAGGGCGGACGTCTTCACCAGGGAGCTTATGACCTCCCGGTAAGACGTCCCCTCGGCCACCGCCTCGGGCCGCAGCTTAACTATAACGCGGCCGTCTTAGGCGGCGCAAGCTTGGGCCCCTTCTTGGCGGGGGCCGCCTTCTTGGCTGCTGTGGCCCGCGCCTTCCGGCCGACCACCTTCGCCCACGAGCCCTCCTTCGTGGAGGGCCCGGGCAGTGGCACGTATTCCACCTCAATCTCTCCCTCAGCCGAGGATGTTGTTGTTGGCTGGGGGCGGGAGGTCGAGGCCCTCATCGGCGCCCGGCGAGGTAGTGGTGCCGGCGCCGGCGCCTGTCGGGGCGCCGAGGGCGCCGCCGGCCGGGTCGTAGCCGAGGTGGCCGCGTCTGCAGGCGCGGGGGCCTGCGAGACGGAATTGCCACCCTGCGCCTTCTTTCCATCCGCCGCCAGAGGCGGACGGATGATAGGGGCTGGAAGTAGGCGGTCTTCCAGCCCGGCGAAGCGACCCTCGATCATCCGCGCCGCGGCACCTAGCATCTGTTCGGATGCCCGCTCCACGGCCGCGTTGATGAGGGCCGCAAAATCCGTCGGGGAGGAGGACGAGCCGGAGCCTCCACTGTCGGTGAACCGTCGTTGCGCGAAAGCCGCGACGGGCGAAGGAGCTGCCGCCGAAGCCGCAGCAGCGGCAGAAGCAGCGACAGCAGTCGCAGCCGAAGCCGCAGCAGCAGCAGCAACAGCAACAGCGTCGGAGCGTGAAGCGCAAAGATGGTAGGAAGAACCGGCCGCGAAAGCTGCGGGCCCCACGGTCCGCGGCGGTCGTGGTTACTCTTGCGCCTGAGGCGGTCGCGAAGGGCGTCACGAACGCCGAAGTGATCGCCCAGGCGCGGGAGCGGATCGACCTGAACGGTCTCGGCATTCTCGGGATGCGCTGCAAGACGGCGGCGACCGGAGCACGAATATTTGAAGTGCCCGGTCTTGAAAACGGCGAGAAAGCCGATACCCTCGCCAAGAGGCTCCGCGAGTCTCTCGGCGAGGATGTCGCGCGGATCTCGAGGCCGGTGAAGTGCGCTGAGCTGAAAGTGTCCGGACTGGATGACTCGATCACCAGCGCCGACGTAGTCGCCGCGGTGGCGCGAGCGGGGGGCTGTCCGGCCGACCAGGTTCGGTCAGGCAGGGTCTCGTTCGGCGCCTCCGGCCTCGGGACGGCGTGGCTACGCTGTCCTGTGCTTGCGGCTCAGCGGGTGGTGGACGGCGGCAGACTCCTGGTTGGCTGGGTGTCTGCGCAGGTCACACTGCTCGCGAGCAGACCGCAACGCTGCTTCCTGTGCCTCGAAAAGGGGCACGTGCGGGCGACTCGGACCGCAGCGATGAGTGCTATCGCTGCGGAAAGAGCGGCCACAGGGCGGCCACCTGTAGCCCTAGCACGAAAATTTTACGAAAACGTACCGTTAACGTATCGAGTCCTCGATATGACGACGATAGTCCGCAGCACGAACAACATCTTGCCAACTATCGAATGCTCGATACGAATTCGTTATTGACGTCATCCTCACGTAAATAGGGACGGTTCTTGTGGAATGAAACGCATGACATATGGAATGAATGATTTGTTCGGAAACTTAACCAAGCTGTAATTTTATTTTAAACTTTTGAATTTACGGTTTATTTATTTAAAAATAATTAACTAGTGCATGTAAAGTGAAGTACATATGAAGAAAGATATTTAGGGACATAATATGATATTATAATCGAAGGAATAAAATAGTGTTTTGGATATCAAAACAAAAAATTTCGGATTCTGAACGAATCCACTTATTTCGGCCAAGGCTAAGTTTGTTTATGTTTACATTAGTTCGAAGACTTGAGAAGAGCGAGTGTTTCATTGTTTTTATTCATATTCATTATTCATTCTTAATTTACACTATGAGAACTAGCCACTTACAGTATTTGTTAATGGTGGAATTTATGGAAGCGTAAGTACTTATAAAGTTCTCATTTATTAGAAAAATTTATTATGTCAAGTGTTTTAGTCAATATTTATGTAATGTGCCATACAATTTATATTCCAGAAATGGAGATTTATCAAAACCCTCAGGCGGTCCACGAGGTCGTAATTTTATACGGTTGAAGTGGAAAGAATTAACGACTTTATTAAATAGTGATTCTTCAGGAGATCCTAAGACTGAGGACAAGAAACTCAAGGGACGCTATTTTTTACTGCTGAACCACTTGACTCAATCTACCTTACCACTTTTTTCACTTTGTTATCTTTCTTGTTGAGAAATTCTAATTTAATGTTTGTTTGTTATTTAAGGTGTGGAGTGATTATAAGAACAATTGTAAGAAAAAGTGCGCTAAGTGAGTTTGAGGTCCAAGAAAGAATAAGACAGAGAGATGATGAGCTACGGATGCAGGGTCAATGGCTGGAATTTATGAAAGAGGCAATGAAAGTTTTTGTAAAGTATATGAAGAGAAAGACTTAAATTAAGCTTAATATTTTATTTCTATTTTTTATTTAAGTTAATAAACAAAAGTAAAATTATATATGAAGTCTATTAATTTTATCCACTAAAATACTTCTTATAGCCCCATCCCTAATTAACCCATCTCCTGTAGTATTCTCTTGGAAAATATGTTCAGAGATTGTTATAGCCATATTTGGGTTTTCAGTCTGTGCTGGTTCTGGTACATTGAACTCAATGGCTAAGTTGTGCAATACAGAGCATGCTGTTATGATTTTTGCACATTTTACTGGAGCATAGTGTAATGTGCGATCTTAACACAAACAACGCCATCGGTTTTTTAGACGCCCAAAAGTATTTTCAATCGCTACCCTGGTCCTTCCATGAACTGCTGTATATTTATAAGCTGGAGTTCCCTCAACAGCATCTAAAATTGGTGTCATTAACCTGAAATGTTTAAATTTTATGTTACATTTGAGCTTTACTCACAATAAAGACTTGAGACTGCCCTTAGCGTTGCTAACATACATGAGCGAGTCACCACTTACCATCATGTGGGCCGTATGCTCATCTATTTATTGAGATATAAAAACAATCTTACCTTAAGTTCCAAACTTATCCTGGAACTTGCTTTTAAACATGTTTTTTGCTCAAGTAGATTACAAAGAAACATGAATGATTCTTTATTCAATCGGTATCTCTTTTTGAATTCCGCGTCATTTATGTCCATAGGATTATTTTTCTTTTACAGAGCAACTCTGCGTGTAATTTCTCTATAAGTAATATAACCAAATGATTCTCAATTTATGTTTAAAAAATATAATAATATAACACGACTGACTGAGGTAGGTACTTACCTAACTTCTCTTGATGAATACTCTTCATTTTCAAGTAAACTTGCAGCAACAAAATAATATAAAGGACTACGCTCGTACATAGGTCGTCTTTGCATTTTGAGCAATTTATTAAATTAAATTGTATGTAAGAACTAACTGTGATAAGAACATTATTAATAAAAATTAACTTAAAAAATAAAAACACTGTTAAAATTATATTTAAACACGTTACGAAACCTCTCTCACCAACAAATTTTAAGTGAGTAACGTTTTGACAAGACTCGATAGCCAGCCTTCGAGATTTACATGACCGTACGTCTAAACTGTTGTTCGTGCTCGCAATTATAGCGTTAGCTTGTTTATAAGTTTCGAGTATCGTTTACGTGACGTACGATTGCGATACGAAACTTGTTCGTGCTAGCAAAATTAGTTCTTTTTACGTACGATAGGGGCGCTGTACAAATGTCATACAAATAAATTCGATAACGATACGATTACATTTTCGCAAGTTATTCGTGCTAGGGCCACTGCCAATCCGCACTGCAGCCGATGCAGCGCGGCCGGTAAGCAGGCCGACCATAAATCCGGCGGTGGTACCTGCGACAGGGCGCGCGTCGTCGGTGGTGGGGCGACGAAGGGCGGCAGGCGCGGCGGTAGGGGCCCGAGGGTCAATCGACCGCAGGCGCTCGGCGCGAGCGAGAAAGCCGCGCGGGAGGAGGTTCAAATGTCCGTCGAGTGACGATGGACCTGAACTTCCTCCAGGCGAACATCAACCACTGCGCCAGAGCTCAGGACCTTCTGTTCCAGAGCATGGCGGAGCGGTCGATAAACGTGGCGGTGGTCACCGAGCCGTACTACGTCCCACCGCGGGAGAGCTGGGCGGGAGACGTGGACGGATCGTTGGCCATAGGCACGGTGACCTCGAACGGCTCCCCCGACCTAGAGTTGGTGGAACGCGGTCGGGGTTACGTCGCCGGGCGGGTGGGGGACGTGCTGGTCGTGGGAGCATATTTCTCGCCGAATCGCTGCTTGGCGGAGTTCGAGTGGCTTCTAGACGAGATCGGTGCTCTCATCGGCCGGCTAGGGTCGGGTCGCATTCTCCTCGCCGGAGACCTCAACGCCAAGTCGGTGGCGTGGGGATGCCCGCGGACGAGCGCGCGCGGTGCGGCGCTCGAGGAGTTCGCGATCGGAGCGGGTTTGATCGTGCTCAATCGGGGGACGGCGAACACGTGCGTGCGGAAAAACGGCGGCTCCATAGTGGACGTAACGATCGCCGGGGTCGCCGTGGCCCGCCGTATCGGGGATTGGGAGGTGCTCGAGGGCGTGGAGGCTCTGTCGGATCATTTATATGTCCGATACAGTGTGTCCGCGACCGCGGCGACTCCGGGCGATCCTTGTCGTCCCTTGATCGGGGACGGCCCTCGGTGGGCGCTGAAGCGCCTCGACCGAGACCGGCTCGAGGAGACGGCCCTAGTCGAGGCCTGGGTCCGCGAGGGCCGGGCTAAGGCGACGGGCCTCTCCATGGAGGAGGTGGCGGTCGACGTGGAGCGGGAAGCGGAGAGGCTCGTGCAGGCCGTGTCGCACGTGTGTGACGCGGCCATGCCGCGGGCGCGCCGCTCCCTACCTCCTAAGTGCCGTGCGTACTGGTGGACGGCGGACCTCGTGCGGCTTCTCAGCGCGTGCGTGGCGAGCCGACGCAAGTATCACAGGTGCCGACGTCGACGGAGGCGCGATACGGCCGAGGAGGAGCGGCTGTACGCGGCGCACAGGGCCGACGTGGCCGTACTGGTGGCGGCGATCTCCGAGGCGAAGAAGGCGTCCGAACGTGAGATGCTCGAGTCGTTGGATGGCGACCCTTTCGGGAAGCCGTATAAGAGGGTGCGGCAAAAGCATCGCCCTTGGCGACCCCCATTGACTCGTAGCCTCTCACCGGAGCTTCTCGATCGGACGGTTCGCACACTGTTCCCGCGGCGGGACGACCGAGGGTCGCCACCGACAGCGACTCTGTCCCGCGGCGCTGGGGAGGTGGAAGACTCCTTCTACCCGGACGACGTCCCGGGCGTCAGCGTAGGGGAACTGTCGGCTGCCGTTCAAAGGATGCGTGTCAAGGACACCGCTCCTGGGCCCGACAGTATACCCGGCCGCGTGTGGGCTCTAGTTATGGGTCCCCTAGAGTCCTGGACGCGGACGCTGTTAACGGCGTTGCTGAGGCAGGGTCGGTTTCCACGCATATGGAAGGCGGGGAAATTGGTCCTGCTTCGGAAAGCGGGGAAACCGGCTGACTCACCGTCGTCGTATCGGCCGAGTGTGGCCACCCGGTGGACACATCGTCCCACACTTTGGCCGATTATCTGTACATGAGGATTGTATACTGTTGGGCACTCGTGTAATTATACCAAAACCAATGCTATATAAGACATTACAGATTTTACATAAAACACACTCCGGTATTGTTCAGACAAAAGCACATGCTAGGAGCTATGTGTGGTGGCCAAAACTCAATGAAGATATATTATAGAAAGACTAGTGCGGTCCTGTGTAAAATGTTTGGAGAACCGACAGATGCTTGCAAAAATTAAACAAGAGTGGGTAACACCTACTAGGCCGTGGTCCAGAATTCACATCGATGTTTACTGGACTATATCATAAAAAATACTTTTTAATTATTGTGGATGCGTATTCTCGCTAGCCCGAAGTATACATGGTGAATAATATTACATCAACTACAGTTACTCGACTGTTAAGGACCGCATTTGCTACCCATGGGTTGTGTGAATTAATACTATATGATAACGGCCTTTGCTTCGTGTCAAAGGAAACGAGTCAATTCTTAAAAACTAATAAAATTCGCCACGTAACCACTGCACCATATCACCCAGCGACAAGTGGCTTAGCAGAACGAATGTTAATTATTAAGTAAAAACTGTTAAAAATAAGCTTTCTAAGATGGAAGACTTAACATGGGAAGTTAAAATTCCAAATTTATTATTAGGTCTACCAGTTTCTCCATGTAGTACAACAAATAAGAGTCCTGCAGAGTTATTGATAAAGAGACAATTACGTACATTAGTTGACCCTATACATCCTGATAATAAGCAACAGGAAAGAATAGAAAAACAGGTCATCAATAATAGTCAGAGAAAGTACAGAGAAGTTTTAATAGGACAGGAAGTTATGTATCGTAATTACTACAGTACAGGTCTTAGATGGCTACCCGGCACAATAGTAGACAAGACTGGTCCGTCATGCTATCAAATTCGAACAGATAGTGGGAATTTACTTAATCGCTATATCAATCAGCTTATTGAGAGAATAGCAAGCAGTAGGGATGCGTTTAATATTAATGAGCATAGTACAGTTAGAGTCCGGGAAGAAGCAATAGAAGACCAAGAGACATGTGAAAAAGAGGAGGATCAAGATGATCAGGAAAAGTTAGAGGAATGTGAAGAAATAAATGAAATTCCCGATTCCGATAAACGGGCAGAGATATTGGAAATACCACCCACATCTGAAAGCAGTGTCCCAGAAAAGATTAAACACAAAACATCCTTGCATTCTCAACGAGACCTAATACTGGCTCAGAAAATTTATATTTGCAATAGTGTCATTTACAGAATACTTTGATTGACTGGTTTAGATAGTTTAAAGTACTTAATAAAAGCTTTTATTTTTCTAGTTAGAGTAGCTTTTCTGAGGAAGGAATGTTATATATAGTATATGTGGGTATTTGACTTATGTGTTATTGACAAATAATATCAACTAAGTGGGTACTTCATAATATATTCACATAATGTCATTTTAGAACACAGCTAAGTAGCTGCTAACAACACATAGTACCTACTCATGTGTCTTATCGTATATTCAGTACATAATAGTTCTCATATTGACGGAGTGTGTATTAATAATATTAGGAATGCGGACGATATGGTACTGCTGAGCCCATCAAGCGGTGCTTTGAAAGAACTCATTAACATTTGTGGGTCCTATGCTGTATCTCACGGGCTCAAATACTACGAGGCGAAAATCGAATTCACGATATTCTGTCCGGATTGCAAGCGTTATTATAACCTACCGCATTTTTCGCTTTGTGGTTCAACGTTAAAAAAGGTTGATAAATTTAAGTATTTGGGTCACTGGATCACGAAGGATATGAAAGATAACTTGGATATTGAAAGAGAGCGTAGCGAGAGCAGTCTGTTCGCTGCAACATGTTGGCTCGCAGATTCGCCAAATGTACTAAACAATTTAAGTCGACACGTTTTAAAGCGTATTGCCAATCGTTTTATGCATGCGATCTGTAGGTTAACTAGACGCGGAGAGCATGCCGCGACCTGCGCGTGCAGTGTAATAACGTATTCAGGGTGCTGATGGGGTTGACGCGTTATTGCAGCGCTTCCGCCATGTTCGCGGACGCTCGTACAGACGGATTCGCTGCCATCATGCAGAAGCGCTGCGCCTCTGTACTCAAGCGAGTGCGGGCCAGCCCCAACGACATCCTGCGCGTGCTATCACAAAGATGGAACTCAGCGATGCTAGCGCGCTGGACACAATTACACGCTGTTAAGTGAATAGGCATTATGCTGGCATCCGTGTGTAAATATATAAATATGTGACTGTGATTGTCACTAACACTACTTTTAAGCCAAATTGTATCTAACCTAATATGGATTACGTAGTTATCTGAAATAAATTATTTATAATTAATATTATAGAATGTAGTAATGATTGTAGTAGCCCATTTAACCGTTTGAGAATAAAACACTTTCAAATTAACAGAATATCTTTTTATTCGGTTACAACGCTTAAATAATGTGCGCGCCGGTCTGCGCGCGCTACGCTCTCAGTTCAAAGCGATTCTTCACTAACTCGAATTACATTCATTTTAGTTTTTTTTACATCAAGTAAGCAATAAATTATATTTATTTTAAAAATATTTACAAATTACAAAAAAAAAACTCGTTTTATTTTTTCAAGTGTACAAGTTTAGGAAGACATTGATCGTGATCCCCTCGGCGCGGGCGATCTCATTCGGTTCACTGAGCGTCCGCACCGGCACTTTAATTCGCACAAAGTACCGGGACTAGTGTTCCGTTGCGCGTCGCGGCGCGATCCGCACGGGCGTGACGTCATAGCGCGGCAAGGGCGGCCGGCGCGACGTGCGCGTGCGCGTGCAAGTGCGCGTGGGGCGCGCGCGGCGCGTGCCCGTGCACGTGCGGCGGCGCCTCCGGCTCGTCCAAGTCGAGCGCCGCGTCGATCATCGTGGTGTCGTGTAGCAGGCGCAGTCGCGAGGCGCTGAGCGCGCCGCCCGCCACGCCCACCGCCGCAGCGCCGCGCGCCTCGCCTCGCCCGCCGCCAATACATATCTCTGCATTTATTCAAAACTAAAATCCTTACAATCAATTAAAGTTCAGTGTCGGAGGCGAGGGACCGCCGTGAAGGTCGCAGCGCGCGCTCTGCGGAGAACAAGGCTACCCTTCAAGCAATATTTTTATATTAAGGTGTAAGTCTAAATATTTAATAAGAATTTATAAGAAAATATCGAGAGGGGGCTCCGCGTGTTCGCGTCGAGAGATGTGAAAAACAAAAACATTTAAAAACCTAAAACAAGCAATCTTACCTTCGTTGAAATTAAATAAATTTATATAATTTTTCCCAACATTTTGAAGCAAGATTGAATACACGAACACATACCCTGCAGCGGCACCGGGTCGAGGTCCAGGCTGTGGTTCATGTAGGCGTGGCGCGGCGACAGCTCGCAGCCTGCACAACAACACAGAAGTCGGCATTAGCGCACCGCTCTACATGCTACACGCTACACGCTACACGCTACACGCTACACACTACACGCTACCGCGTGCGGGACGTGTACTCGTACAATGGCGAAGCATTAATTTTCAACGTAAGTTGGCGCTGTGGCGGGCGCCGTTCCGAGCTTACCGTCGTGCGGCACCGAGATGAAGGTGGCAGCGGCAAGATGCGGCGCGGCGGAGGCGGGCGCCGGCGGCGGGCACGGGCAGCCAGCGGGCGCGGCGGCGGGCGCGGGCGCGAACCCGGCGGGCACCTCGCCCTCGGCACTCACGAGACCGCGCCTGCGCAGTGCCCGCGGCGTCACCTCGCGTGAAACGTGGTTCAAAGAGAAACTTTGGCGGTGTGCCACGTTAGTAGCAGTTAGATCTGATCCGAACGCGAGACGAATACGCGGGAAACTCAGTAAATTTCACGAAAATATAAAAAAGTGTATGTCGTAACTTTCTTTCGAAGAACTCTCGGTATCTCTACAAAGTTTCTTACGGCTGGACCTATTTTAAATACACTTTTTTGTAAGTCACGAGGCTCAATATTACATCAATTTTTTATTAAAAGGGTGAGCCAGGTATAAGACCTCTGTGTTTATTTATTTCTTCATGAATGAATAAATCAAACGGCATTATTTAACAAATACTATAAGTATTAAAAATTTATGTGTAAGGCTAATATGAAGGTTTCTATATATTTCAAGTTAGTATGTTGGTATGCGCAGGTAGTAAAATAAAATAAATAACAATTTAGCCATGATTACATTGGCACGGCTACAACAGTAAATGTGGAAAGTTAGAGCCAGTAAAAATGGTAGGTTAGGTTAAAAAGACAAAATTAACAATATACCAAAATTATACATAAGTTAATGGGCAAGTTGACGTTTAGCGACGCGGGTACGGAATATTATTCATTCTTAAATATTGTCAATAATAGATTCGACAACGTTTTTTTCGAACAAAGATTTGAACGAATAGAAAGTTTTAGAAAATAATAAATCTGCATTAGCAAATTCTGATTGCTGTCCAGAAACTCCTCCGTTAGTTCAGGCTGTGTGCAGTGTGCGGGCCCGGCGTGTGGTGCCACGGTATTGCAGCAGCCCGCGGAGCCTTGTGTTCGATCGCTTGTTGATTTGCTCACAGTGTGAGTGAGTGAAAACTACTAGCAAACGTTTGGTGGTTCAACACCATTCGGTATTGATACTTCATTGATTTCATAGAAGTACTGAAACCGATTACCCAGTCAGACTAGACAAACTAGCGATCAAAATCTTAACCGCGCTTCTAGATCGCATCACTTTGGTTAGCGTTGGTTCCTTTTGAAACACCCAAACTGTCCATTGGCACTTCGTGCCTAGATCGTATTGATAAATCCAAGATTCAACGAATCAACTGTGACAATGTCGTAGCACCATCTCCAATTAAATGCTGCAATTAAACCGCGTTGGGTGCGTTATTCTCTTCATGCGAAGATGCTTGTGTAGAATTTCATGAACACTTCTCCATCCAATTTATAGTATGTCCCGAATATACCTTGACATTCTATGGGCTTATTTTACTGATGTCACGTTGCCGTCTGCAGCAGCTATTATAGGACCAACCACTTCTTCCCTCCAAGGTTTTCGACCGCGTTTAAATTCATTATACCGACGATACACGGTTGCTTCGGGACTTTTATAGTTAAATGCCGCAAGAAGAATATTACACGATTCCTCCGGTTACTACAGACATTTGAAATCCTGAACCATAATCGCGCGAAAGTGTTTCTGCCGCAGCTTCATTTTTCAATGACACTCGATAATTTATATTTTTATATTAAAAAACGGAGAAGGACAATTATATTAAAAAAAAAAGGTGAATTTTGAATTTGGAAATATCTTTACATATAAATAATAGTGCTTTGAAAATAAACATTAATTGAACACTGGCTCATACATCAAAACTTTTTCGCGAAACTTCCTGTTTCCTCGTACATTCTAGTTTGAAATTTCATTGGACAAGCCACGCGAGAACAAAAGAGGCGATTAATGATGCAACATCATTTAACCTTTTGTTAGTCCATTTAGACATCGATACTTTTTGATACAAAATATGATTTTAATACAAAAAAATGTAAATTGAAAATAAAAATAAATAAGAAAGGAGATGAGATTAGAGAAGTACACACCGGTCAATGAGGCTGGGTGCGAGCGGACCGCACAGGACGTGCCAGCAATTGGCGCACGCATTGCCGCGCGAGTACGGGTTGGGGTTCGACACACCGCCCCGGCTCGAAAAAGATCCTTTAATCTGAAACGCAACAAACAAGACCCAATTGTGTATATTGTAATGATAACACAAGAAAAAAATTTTGTTCCTCTAGACGCGAGCTTTAGATGGTACTCTACAGGATCGAACAGGGCATCCGCAGATTTCTGAACCGAAGTAGTACACATAACTGTTTATACGTGCAATAAATAATACTTATAAAAATCATTCTATTTCTTTACAACTCGTAATAAAGGTGAAGAAACGTACATCTTCATTGGTGGTTTGGTCCGTAGATGCAAGGTAAGTGTGGAAGCCCGCCAGCCCCAACACCGACCACACGGAGAGGAAGCAAACTGCAGCCACCAGCGCAGAGGCGGGGGAGGCGCGCAATGCAGCGGCTAGGCCGACGCCGCGCGCCAGCAGCGCCAAGTGCGCCACAGCACACGCGAACACGAACACTGCTAAGAATGACAGCGACACCACGAACGCGTAGAAGTAACGGTAGTTGCGCTTGCCTACGCAGTTCCCCACCCATGGACAGTGATGGTCGAAACGGTCAACGCAATTATCGCAGAGAGAACAGTGCGAAGCACGCGGCGGGCGGAACATCTTGCAAGTGAAACAGTATTTGAGTTTCACGGGGCGTCCGCGGACCAGCACCTCGCGCGCTCGCGGCGGAGGCCGCCCCGCCTCGGGCGGTTCCAGCGCGGCGGCTTCGGCCGGCGCGGCCCGTGGTATTATGCCCGGGTCACTGAACGCCGTTCTCAGCAGAGCCGCAAGCGTTGCGCCGCACAGCGCAGCCCCCAGCGCCGGCACTGCGCCCGAAACCCGCGCCGCCAAAAAGGGGCAATCGAAGGCAAAGTGCAGCGCGCACGTTCCGCAGATCAGCGCGAGCGTCAGCACGAAGACGCCCGGCTGCGGCGCGGTCATCAGCCGCCCATCGCACCAGAACCGGTTACGGCCCGCGAACACTTCCCACTTGCGCGTCACGCGACGCGACGCCATGGCTGCATTACCGCGAGCGCAGAGCCTCCCAGTGTAGTTCCACTTCCTCCACACAGCCACCACACACACGGTCTAACAAGATAAATATTCTTTACCAAAACTGAAAATGTAACAAAAAGCTAAAATTAACTTACAACTCGATTTAAATAGTGAAACCATAAAGCAGGTTACAATTAATTTTATATTCTAGATTTGTACACCTCTGATCACTCTACCTACATTGCTTTTTAAAAATTACACACACAGATATTAGCAACCTACTGCTTCAAGGTGGAAAAAGGCCAGCATTATTACAATAGCAAATATTGTACATTATGAAACCTTATTCACAAGATAGAGCAAGATAATAAAAAAAAACAAAAATACATAATTAGATAAGGATATTAAGTGGTTAAAACTCTTCAGGACTTGCACATTAACATAATACTTAAGTGTGAATAATGGTATTAATGAGACAATCACACACCTTATTATACTTTCTATATTCTGTGGTCGGTATTTTGCGTATATGGTCCACACCGTTCCGTGTTAATTTTTTTTATATCCTTTGATAAACATTTGCAAAGCAATGAACTAAATGGTGGGTGTCGGATATATTCAAATTCCAAGCGAATAAGAGTGAAACAGACATGTTTAAGATAAAGCAGTCAGTGAAAACCTGTAAAAGAATATGTGCTGAACTTACTCGTCTTAAATTTCAAAGCGATTAGCTGATAAGGCAATCTCTGAACGAATCAAAAAAATCGTAACATTACTTATACTTTGATAATCGTGCATCTCTTGATGACTTACTAATGAATTGTTGGACACTTACATCAACGAAACGTGCTTAAATTACACTCCATCTAATTATTGTTTATATACGCGACAGAAGTTGAAACTTTTAATATTTTTAAAATAAAGTACTTTGTGAAACTTTCGCCGTCGTACATCGCTTTTGACAATGACAAGTGTTTGATGGAATGTGTGCCAGAGGAAGTGTCATTGGACACTTACAGATAACAAATGTTTATTTTATCAGGACACAAAAATTGTGTATTACAAAGCACAGCTGTAGAATATACGCGACATTGACTCGTAAATCTATTTACACTCAAACGTTGCGTACAAATTATCCATTGTTATAACTCAGGATATATTAAAAATATATATATTTATTACTAGTTGTGTAGGTCATTTTGAAATATATATATATATGACGACCTAACATCGACTACTTATGGTCATGAACTGGTGTAAAATGGGACCATTATCAACATTTTATTTTTATACGTACCATCTAAATAATACACTTTTTTTAGTAAATACTCGATATTTCATCATAAAAATTGATTTATTTTTCGTTTCATTGATAAAAAAAACACTGACATCTCTCGTCCAGAATGAACGTCAGCTGACGAGTTGACAGCCGCGTAATTTGTCGTCGTATTCATGGCCAAATTTACATCACGTTAACGCTTATAATATTTATAAGTTAAAAAAAGCGATTAGCTTTTAAATTATGTAAGAATTCCGTGAAATTAAGTAAAATACTTTGAAGAATTCGAAATTGGTTTCAAATATATAGTTTTAAGTGATTTATTTTGTACATACATGTGCGAAGTTCGAAATGAAGAATAAAAAGTAATGTGAGAAAGATATTTTATCACGAAGTACAAAATCGTTCCTTAACATGGGCACCGTGGGCGGAAGACGAGAAGCGTTAACAGTGGTAGCGTTATGTATTGCCTGGTATACACTCAGTTCAGCGAGCAACGTAGTGGGAAAGCTCGCGATGACAGAATTCCCGTATCCGCTGACGGTGACGATGGTGCAATTGCTGTCGGTGGTCGTGTACAGCGCGCCCGCCTTTGCGGTGTGCGGCGTGCGTCGGGAGCCAGACTTTTCGCGTCCCTACTATTGGCAAACGCTGGTCCCGCTCGCTTTTGCCAAATTTTTTACTACGATGTTCTCGCAGGTTTCAATATGGAAAGTACCCATATCCTATGCACACACAGGTTAGTAGTCTGTTTTGTTGATTTGTGTGTTGATATTCCTACTAGTGTTTCACTTAAAAAATTTTATAAAACCAATAAGAATTCTTTTTAAGTACAGGCTAAAATGAAAAGGCATAATTTTTTTTACTCATCCTCATCATCATTATCAGCCAATAGACGTCCACTGCTGGACATAGGCCTTCCCAAAGATCTCCACATTGATTGATCCGCATCCAGCTGCTTCTCGCAGCTTTCACCAGATAGTCGGACCACCTGATGGAGGACTTGCCAACACTATGTCTACCGGTAAGTGGTCCTCATTCAAGGACCTTGGTGCCCCATTGGCTGTCAGTTCCTTGAGTGATGTGTCCTGCCCATTGCCATTTAAGGCTATTAATCCTTTGGATTGTGTAGGTAACAGTAGTTCTATTGCGGATCTCCTCATTTCTGATTTGATCATGCAGCGAAACTCCTAGCATAGCCCTTTCCATTGCTCATGCTTATATCTAATATATTATATGGTTATATAAATAAATATTGTGCACAATGCTTTATACACTATTACAATTATTTTGAAACATTGAATGGAAAGTCAACATCAACAAGTACAACATCGTCATAGGTCTCTTGTAATGTGCTCCACAAACCACAGTCTTAGGCTGTTTGAATCCAGTGGCTCCCAGTGATTTTTTTATTTCCCTTGGAAACTTATATAGACTAGATAAATTAATAACACAAAGCTTAATATTATTTTATCAAACTTGTACATTCCTGATAGTTTATATGAAATAAGTTTAGTATTTCAAAGCTACCATTAAGCTTATTACTAAAATTTCTGAAAGCACAACACAATGCAGTCGTTACTCCAAATAGCACGATCCATAGCCTGTGCTGCATAAAGAGGGCTTGATCTCTTCTCTTCTCAGCTGTACTTGTTCATGCAGTGATTATATGGCATCATTCAGTACAAATTTAGATCATTTAACATATTTCCTGTAAAGTATTACATTAGTTCCTGGTACTGGATATTACACAACTTATATTAAAATAAATTGTAAGAACACTATATTTTATAACTTTGTAGAATGCATCATACATCATGTATCTATAGTACACACTTCTAAGTTTACTGTGGTCTACTCTGTACTATAATACTACTTTCATCATTACTTTTCAACAGTAATGTATTTAGGAACCAAATATTATTTTTAAAGTGCTGGCTTCAACAACACATTTACTATTGAAGCTTTTAATAAAACTAAACTTTATGGATTTTATTGCATATATTTAATTATTTTATTATCCGAGTATATAGACTGCAGCAGCTTGAACTAGGGGTGACTGAGTTGACAGATATCTCTTTGTCATTGCCATCAGAAGTACCTGCAACTTATTAATTATTATCTGATATTCGCAGAATGAGTTTGCTGTGTCGTTTTAGTAAGTTTTTTTAGTGGTATACTCAGTATTTGATTTAACTTAATTGATAATAGGATACCAAACTTGTGGTATTACTCAACCATCTTCTCTATTCAAATTATATTATTTTTTAATTTCAATAGCCTCACAATTAATCCTTGACAGAAATCAGTATTCTTTTGCCAGGATTTGTGGTTCATCAAAGTTGATTTAATTTTTGGGATAATATTGGACACAATCACAGATAGCAGATTTTACAGAATGTTGATGTTTCTTCAAGTGGGCCTTTACAGATGATGTCTTTGTATATTCTATATAAGATTGACCACATTCACAATCCAGCTTGTCTATTTCTCCAACTTGTAGTGTTCTTACACTTGACAGATGATAGAAATAGATTTTTATGGAAGCTCATTTCAAAATTTACCTATTCATGTTTGTGATTCCTCTGGCTTTTGGTAAAAAGGCTCTATTGAGGCTGATTTCACTGTCACTGTGAAGTTGTTGGGGTGCAATAAATTTGATGCTCTGCCAAATTTGTTTGTCATGCTAAAAGTTCGACAGTCAGTTATTTCTTGTTTTAGGTTGTTGCTGCTCTTTAAAACAAAGATTTTCTTAAATATCTATTAGTATGGGTCTTTTTTCTGAAAAGACTATGACAACAGAACATCTGTGATATCAGTGCCCCCCTGATCATTGCTACTGCAAGACAGTTGGAACATTGGGACAATAAAATAATTAAATAAATAAGTAAAAACTCACAAAATTTTGTTTTATTGTAAATATTTTGTCATCAAATAATGCAATATTCACCTTATGAGATAATTTGTCATCAATTAGAGATGGCAAGAAATATCAACACCCTGCCTGCCTGATTCCATTGGTAGCTTTCTACATAACTAGTTAACTAGTTTTGTAGAAAGTTGCCATAACATAAAATTAACTCCTGCATGTTTATTGATTCTCCACTCAAGTGTTGTGCTTAATGGAAAATGTGACGGCTGCCTGCAACAGCAACACAACAATTATAATAGTACGGAACTTTACACAATATAAAAGATTGCCTAAAACATAGTGGAGGTGTGTGCAAGTGATGCTGGTAATCAATGACCACTCCACATAAAATTAGTAGAGAAATATATTTATTTATTATGGTTTGTGTACAAAAATACAAGTATTTTTTTCTTTGTATAAAAATATTGAATATTTCAAACATTAGGCAACATGTATTTTTAAATGCAGACAAACGCTGCACACATTCAGTAAAGCCGCTAAAACTTAAACTGAACAAACATCTCGAAAACAAAACATTATTAAAGTACAGTAATAAACTAAAAAAAGTAACACAACTACAATGAAACTAATATTGATAACAAGGACTAAATATTAAATGGAGAGAATATTACACATATATGAATGCAGTGGGTTTCAACATCCTGTCTATTTTAGATTTGAAAGCTGTTAATTTGTTGTGGAATACATCAATTGAGCTGTATTTGTTTATGAAGTTGACCCAAGTTGATTTATGTCTTCTTCCTACAGCCTTTTTCCTTGCTATGTGGGGTCGGCGCAGTATGTACTTCTCTTCCATATCCCTCTATCAGCCTTTATATCTGAATGCACACTCTTCTTACACATGTCATCTTTCATACAATCCATCCACATTTTCTTGGGTCTTCCTTAAACCTTATAACCATCCACTTTTATTCTCATTACTTTCTTTGTTATATATTCATCATCCCTCTACATAACATGGCCATACCCGGTAACCTCTTGCTCTTCAATTTCTGTCAGTGGAGCAACTTTCAGACCTCCTCTAGTATACTCATTCTTAATTTTAGCCACTCTTATCACACCACACATCCATTTTAACATTCGCATCTCAGCCACATGTATTTTCCTTTCTTCCAAACCTTACCATTTCTTAAATGCATTCTTGTTTTCTTTCATGGCCTTTTGCACATCTTTATTCCACCACCAAGTTTCTCTATCAATGTTTCCTTTACCTTTCGTCTCTCCTAGCACGCTTTTCGCTATACTTCTAATGCACCCAGCCATTTTATTCCAACATTCATTTACTGTCATTCCAGTCAAATCTTTCTTTTCTATCATCCTATTCACCACCTGCTTATGAAATTATTTTGCATATCCATCTTTATCTAACATATACCATTTAATTTTAGGAGGGGGTTTTGGTCTGCTATTGTTTAGCCGAATTCTAATTTTAGTGTTTAGTATCAGGAGCCTGTGTTGACAAACTAGATTTTCACCTGGTATGACTCTACAGTCTTTGGCTGACGCAATTCAATTCTTAGGAGAATGTGTTTCGCGGCGATTTGTGTTTTGCGGCTACCGCTTTTGTACGTGATCATGTGTTCATTCTTTTTTTTCAAAAAAGATGTTTACAGTAGCCAGGTCAAAACTAACAGCCCTTGGAGCAAGGCTTCACCTTCACAATTTCTAGTTCCAAACCCCCATCCTCCATGCACTCTCTCATATCTTGCACTCATTCTTCCCACATGTCCGTTAAAATCTCCTCCCACATACAATTCCTCATTTTCTGGAACATCCATCACTTCGGAATCCAAGATTTCCCAAAATTTATCTTTCATTCTATCATCACATCCAGGTTGAGGTGCATACGCACTTACTACACTTAGAATCAACTTCCCGTTTATAATTTTTACCACAATCATACTATCATTCACTCTTTTATCAATCGTCACACAATGTTTTAGTTCACTTTCTAACACAATCTCCACTCCATTCCTATTATCATAGCTCTCACAGTAGCAAAATTTATATCCTCCAATTTCCCGAGCTTTTAATCCTGTCTACTTCGTCTCTTGCAAACAAACCACCGTTATTCTTCTTCTCTTACAAACATCTGCTAACTCTCTTCCCCTGCTACTCATTGTCCCTACATTCTGCAATTCTCGAAATTCTCAATCTTTCTACAGAAAAGTAGGGTTCTAAACCACCAAGCAGTACTCTAGTTTGCTTCTTACCAATTTAGTGAATAATATTTTTCTTAGTGTCCAGTTTTTTTTTAAATCCTTGTTATTCCTAAACACAAAGTCTAACGTACGCCTAGCAGATTTGTAAATTAACGACATGCTGTTGAAATTAAATTTGGACAACGAAATCAACTACAACGTAACAAAATAAACATTTCCTGGCATGCCAATTGTCGTACTTAAGTTCCGGGAGTCCAAGGTGACAAGTAAAAGCTCACCTCTCACCGCCACTCACCACATTAGAGTGTTGTATTGAAAGCCTGGTGTATACTCGAGTCGCCAGTTGCTAGATACTTTACGAGGGGCAAGATACCATTTTTTGTACCTCTGCTTAAAACCTCATAAACTAATGTCCCATGTAAGTAACGAAGGGCTATCAGTACGTTCTCCTTTTGGTCCTTGCAAAAGTGGGTGTGTTGTTTGTCCGGACGATATTTTAAATATTCGAAAGCAAAATTCTAGTCAAACCAGTTATTTCAGAAATCCAAGGCACCATTCTTTTATATTACCCACAATTTCGGGGAACTGAGGAAATCTGCCCTAAATGTAGGTTATCGTACGGCAGAGTGGCACCCACTGCGCCGCAAGCTCACCACACTGATCATTCCCTACACTCGGAATATAGTGAAGATTAAAACACCATGATCAAGGATGATGCTCTTTACTATTACAACTAATGGTTTGGGAGTAGCTTTTTAAAAATGCGGCTGTTTGGCCTAGAAATGTTTACTCTGCCGGTCGTTTTCAATTTGCCGCTTTGGCCGGTAACCAGGCCAGACCATTTTAGAAGCTCGTTTATCAGTTGATAATGAAATTTCACCGGAAGCATAGTTCAGGGTGGCCTAAATGAATAAACCGAAGTCTTGTCAGACAAGCTGGCGGTGAGCCGCTCCCTCTGTGCGTCCCTCGTGTCCGCTCTGCTCTGTGCGTACTGCTCTCATTTCGGCGGTGGGCGCGGGGGCGGGAGCAGGGGCAGGCGCGAGCAGGTAAAGCATTGTAATGAGGTGCGCCAGTGAAGGCGACGACGCCGCTGTGGACGGCGCTGTTGGCGCGCGTGCTCCTGGGCGAGCGGCAGCCGCGCGGCGTGCAGGCGGCGCTAGTGCTGATCGCGGCGGGCGTGGGTGTCGCGTCCCTCACTGAGCTGCAGTTCGACGCGCAGGGGCTGGGTGCCGCACTCGCCGCCGCCGCGCTCCTCAGTCTACAGCACATCTACTCCAAGCGCGTGATGCGCGACACCGGCGTTCATCACCTACGACTCTTGCAAGTTAGTGCTTAGTGTTAATTTCCGCTGTTGCTGGTTAACATCAACCTGGTGCAAAATGAAGATGGTGACATGCCGGAACACAAAATTGATAGACTTGGCAACGACACTAGCAACTGTACACGATATCATGTTTGCGACAGAAACTGGGTCGTCTGGCGCTGGTGTTGCTGCTGCCGGTGTGGGCGGTGGCGGAGGGTGGCGCGCCGTGGCGGCTGGTGGGCGCACCCGACGCCTCGCGCCTCACCGCGCTGCTTGCCGCCGACGGCGCGCTCGCCTGGTTGCAGGCCATCGTGGCCTTCAGGTAAGCGGCGAGCGGCCATAGCGCCCGCTATTCGACTGATATTTGCGGGCGTCCACACGGTTGTTCATCAATCAAAAAGGAAGGCTCAGTGTTGTAGTAACCAACAAAATATTTCTTTCTATCGGCCATAATATCCCAGAAAAGTGGTTAAATTGTTGCATATTCCATTGACGAAGTTAACTTTGGTAATCAGTAGGAACTATTAAAAATTGGAAAATATTTAGGGGTGTACGTCCAGCTGTGGACGTCCATCGGCTGACGATGTGATTGTAAATTTGAGTTCTGGATACCGAACTTTACCAAACTTTACCCTGTGTGCGGTGGTGTGGTGGACGCGAAGTACACGCGGTCGTGTTGTTGGCAGCGTACTCTCGCGCGTGTCGCCGCTGGCGTACGCCGTCGCGTCGGCGGCGAAGCGCGCGGCGGTGGTGGGCGCGTCGCTCGTGGTGCTGCGCAACCCGGCGCCGCCGCTCAACCTGGCCGGCATGGCGCTGGCGGCGCTCGGCGTGCTCGTCTACAACCGCGCCAAGTTACAGGCGCGTCATGGGCAGCAGGACCACCGACCTCTGCTGCCCGTTTGACTGCCTCATCGATCACCGACCGATGCTCTTCTAGACCAATCCAGAGTTTTAGCACAAATTTTAAATGCACTGATAACAGTATATTTCAACTGTACATAAATGGATCCTAGTCCTGAAGCTGCGGCCAGTTCACATCAGTGTCGCATCACGAGAGGCAAAACGCGCAGTGCGAGTTTATGAATTATTTTTAGATAAATTATTGTGTCAATAAACCGTTGTTTACTTTTCCTTCCATCAGTACTGTCAGCACCAGGTCGCTATCGTCTCGTCGCCTCGTGATCGCACACTGCGCCGCCGGGCGCTAGCGATCGGCGTTGAATGAACGGACCAGTTGAATAAACTGTGGAATCAACAAGCCGATGGTCCACCGTCCGTACGTCAACACGCAGAGTTATATCGGTTAATACAGTTCATTTGTCTAATCAAACTATTTCGAACTTTATCTTCTGCCACTCAGCGTTCGTGTGGACGGGTATGCGTGGGTCCGCCACGACCGTGGAAACATCTAAGTGCACTCGAATTATGATTATTACGCTCCCTAAGCTTGCTTGGAATAGTATGAAGGAATGTTCAAGTCGGTTACCTTAGTGAAATTAATGGAATATGTTATTAAGTAAAGTTGATTAGAAAGGCAGTCTGTGTACTCATTATTAAAGTGTAGTAGCAGCAGTATTCAACTAGCTGATGGATTAGCGGATAAACGAATCATCGTTAACAAAATAGGTGTTTTAACGATAAATGCATTGAGGACAGAGAGGTGCCAGTTCCTGCGGGGCCGCCGCATCACTTGCGTGTTGGAAATATCCGCGCAGACCGCCGGAGCGTCCCGCTGCGGCATGCAGCCGGCGAGCTGCATGTAAACGTCTACACCACCAGCCCACGAGGCTACTGCGCCTGCCCTTCACATTTGAATATAAATATTATTTTTATAATAAGTTTAAAATTTAATCCAGAGTACAATAATTATTATTTTATTTTGTTGTACACTAGCAGCTACAAGTCGACGCGTGCGCCCACAGAGTTATTTCTGCTTTGAATTGTTTAACGCCTTCGAGCGAGTTAACCCGAGACGCGCTGACCACGTTGTCAGGTGGGCTGCTCCTCTGCTCCACTACTCTGTTAGCAATGAACTATTGACGTGGTGTCATATTCGAGATTGCGTCCTCTTAGATGACGCAAGAGTTTGTGATGTAAATATTTAAGGGAACGTCGTGACATCCTGCTAAACTCTTGAAGGTTTCACTAAGATCGAGTCGTTCTGAAGTTGAGACCAAGTCTCTTCAGCTACATGTCGTAATTTAAGTGGCGCAGTGGTGGTATTAATTTTGTAGCCTTTCTTTGAGTTTTTCGAGAGTAATATTTTTTTGAAAATAGATACCCCAAATCTGAAAACCATATTCCAACAGTGGCCGTACATATGTTTATTTATTTTCTAGAATAGCTTCTCATCGTGTAAAATGACCCCTCTCCCCCTTGTGACGTATAACAATCAAATAGGTTCTTTATTGTAGCTATGATCCTCCCATTTCTAGTTGTTATAATTACTACAATGTCACTCATAAAGGCATTTGCCATTATTTTTGTATCATATTTCGTTGAAAAAGAACCACATTTAATTTGGGTACCTGAGAAAAGTCACTAGTGTATATTCCAAATAGAATTGAACCCAATACTGATCTCTAGGAAACCCCAACTGAAAACATTTAGTTCTATGAATTAATATCCACCAGATCAGCCCTTGCGTGTACGTTGACCGTGGCAGACTCAATCATAGCGCACCGGAACTCTTATAAAATTCTCCTTGGAAATTTCTTAATCGCATAAATTGTTGACGCGGCACGCCACCTGGCGACGAGTTACTACAGGGACAGGGACAGGACATGTAATGTCAACGGGGTGGTAACTTCGGAGCCACATGTGCACATAATTTATTTAAACAAGTTTTTTCGCTTTCGAATTTATTATTAAATGGAATACCATTTTCGATTAAACCTTAAAAATAACATCATCCACATGACTATCATGCTGCCGTTGGAACCCCCAAAGATCTAGCTGTTCGAGAGCGCTGGATATTGACATTTTTTGAAGATTACTTCTCCTCAGGTGAAATTTCTTGTTTATTGCTTAACTCGCGTATTAATTTTCAGTAATAAAATTTTATGTTACTACAGGTAAAACAATAGCAAAATCAATTAAATAAATTTAACTAGGGTTATCGTACTTTACTAATTGGATAATTCATAATATAAATTTTTAATCATTATTGCTTTTTACATTTTTACTAGCTATTCCCCGCCCGCAACAAATTTTAAATTAGTCAGAAATATTCCCTCGGTGCCCAATTCGCCGTTCTCTGGGCCCATCCCCTCAACCTCTTTTGGGGATAACATTTCGTAAATCCGTTATTAGCTGATCTATACTCGGCATAAGGAATATTCGTACCAGATGTAAAGACCCCAGGCTTTTTGGTTACAGAGGTTCGTGATGAGCCTATACATAGACGGAAATCTCTTATACTGTGTTAGGGAGACCGCTTCCGAAAACAAAGACAGACGATAGTACTAATGACACCTATTGATAGGACGGAAAAAAATTGTACTAACATGATGTAGCGTAAACAATGGTAATAAAACGTTTTAAAAACATTATGTTTTTTAATCAGCATCGATTTATTTTCCGTCCCATCATCAAAGGTGTCATTAGACGTCCGTCTTCGTTTTCGGAAAAGGTCTTCTAACATCTAGTATATAACTATATGGGATAGTGCTGGGAAAATGGCTCCCGTTAAACTCGAGGTGGTAACGATGAGCAAGTTCAACCGATTCCCACTTCTGCTTCCTCCTTACTTTGTTTACCCAGCGTTGCGTGTGGCGTATTGAGTATGTACAAGTTCTTATTATATACCTTTTTACATATTGTCTGAAGTGAATGTGTTTACCACCATCATCAGCCGATAGACGTTCACAGCTAGACATAGACCTCTTCCAGATTTCTACGTTTGTAGGAATTCATATGGGGGACTGATTCCTCTCTCACCACGCTGGCCCAATGCGAGTTGGTATGAGCCAGAACCTCGTTTGTTGCTTAGCAGGGTGCACCACGAGCAGGTGAGGTTGGCTTGGATCCCGTGAGAGGGACATACATACATATACATGTACGTTTATGCATACGTATAATAAAAGACTGCGGAAGGCAATGGAGTGCTATCGGAGTGCAAGTCAGATTGGTAAGGCAAGATTTTTTTTTGATGAAGTTTCCGCCGCTTGTTTCTTTGACAACCATAGCAGCTTCATCAGACTCAGGGCTCACGGATCTGGTATCAGCGAGATAAATAAAAAAGAAAAGGAAAGAAAAAAAAAATAAGTCAAAACAAACAATGACACGAAAATAAAAACATACAAACGTAAATATATACATTCATATGTAAATGATATAATGAAAGTTAAGATAGTATTGAATGGGGAAGGGTTGAAGAGGTGAGGGAGTGATAAGGGGAAAGAGAAGAGGGTGTAAATTAATACATGTTATGTGAAATATATCGCAAATACACAAAACCCACGTGACTTGGTATATTTAGATATTCTTCGAGGCTACTGCAAAAATCTGTACAAGTTCTGTACCTCCCAGTATAACGTAGCAACCGAGGAAACTACCGAAAAATCTAAGACACTTCTGGAGCTACATCAAAAGTAAAAAAAAACAAATACTTCTTCCCTACGAGCGTTCGGAATGAACACGATATCGCGACTACTGGCCCCGACATTGCTCATATTTTTGCCAAACCATTTAGATTATGTCAAAATCACGCTAACTTCAAAATTTCAGGCACTGTTTGTAATTCACCAAGGACAAATAATTGCTAAGCGGCTTCTAAATAATAGAACGTGACGTACTCAACAAAATTAAATCTATTTAAAGGTGCTGGTCCGGATTGTATTCCAACAGTTTTTGTTAAACTTTGTGGATCCTCACCGAATTACCATTATGCTACATTTTTAATAGATCTCTCAGCGAAGGTGTTTTTCCGAAGGCATGGAAGACTGCGAAAGTTATTCCATAACATAAAAAAAGGAATGTAACCGTAACTAAAAATTATCATCCAATAACAATATTGTCTTGTCTAAATTGTTTGAATCTCTTGTGTGCCCCATATTATCGTGTTATGTCGCCCCGATCCTATCACCTCAACAACATGGCTTTCGTCCAGGCCACTACTTTCTAGCGCCTTCGACAAATTCAACCATTCGCTACTGCTAATGAAATTGGAGCGTTTAGTGCACAAGGATCATTGCTTTACTGGTTTCGGATTTACTTAGCAAAAACACTATTACGTTGTTGCCAATGGCTTCACATCTGACGATTATTATGCAACTTCAGGTGTTCCACAGGGGTCATATCTGGGCCCGATATTATTCTCTATATTCAACGATATCGTTGTACATATCATATATCATTGTAAAAGCTTGTCATTTGCCGACGATTTAAAAATATACAACACTATCAATTCGCTAAATGAAATCAAATTTCTTCAAGATGACTTACTTCGTATCCAGAACTGGTGCAACGACAATATCATTGAACTCATCGTGTTTCGTTTCCATATAAAATTGACGAAAAGGATGCGTTCTTTTTAATCGGTCTATACAATAATTGGTAGCGAGTTATGTACAGTAAATGAAATAAAAGACCTTGGCCTTTCACCTCAGATATTGACTCGTTATTGAGAAGTCTACACGCTACATGCTTGACTTTTGAAGTGTTCCCTCTCAACGAATCGAAACCATTCAACGGGGTTTCACTAGACATTTAGTATTCTATACGAAAGGTATAAGCTATCGCAGTAGTTACGGAACGAGATTAGATTTTTTCGGTATGAATATATTAGCCGATAGGCGCAAGATAAGTGATTTAATGTGTCAAGAAGAACTCTTCTAACAGTTCCAAATAATTTACCAAGATATCTGATGTAATAAAACTTTTCCCATTCCGTCTGCCCTCATCGACATAGGTCTTAACTCTCCCACCATTAGAATGTGCAACGCGTGCAGCGCTTTCGACCCCAAGTCACCTTGATACACCAGACATATTTGAAACATCAACCAAGTTCCCAACCGCAGCTTTGACACTCTTTCTCGACAAATCTGAATGATGATATAATTCTTGCTCAGTATGATATCATTACATGCTGTTCTTTGTTTTCTGTAGTACACCACAAATTTTTGTTGTTTTCTTTAGTAACAATATTGGCAATGTTATACACCACACACCTTCAATACGCAGGTGCATCTGAATTTGTAATGACTATAGGATATTACTGTAAATAGTTTATTGCATGTGCGTGCTACTGGTATTTTTTAAAATAAATAAATACATAGATAACTAAGTCGCGCCTAGTGAGCATCGAATGACGGCGAGGACTATGGACTCATCGAAGGAGGACGACGACTCAGGCCCGTTCCCTGATCACCTTAATCCGAATCGCGAGCAGTGAGCGGGGAGACCGCCCGGGCAGACGGGTGTGACTTGTGTACGCAGTGTGCGGCCTAATGGGCGCCCCAACCAGTGACGGAAGCAGCGCGTCCGGAAGGCGGTGAATCCGTGATTGATGTTTTCAGCTTTAGATGTGGTGTGCGTGCCGATGGCAGTGGTGGAAGAGTCGACCTCGTCGGCTAAAGCGCGAGTAAACTCCCGTCATATATACATATAAACCCGGTAGCGCTATATAGCTTTCGTTTATTGATATCGAAAGAAATGATAAGTGATGTGAACCAAAATTGGACGCGGTGTTGGCGGGCGATGCTTCCTCCGGTAGAGCCCGGGCGAGACGTGCCTCTACCAGTTTGGTTTAATTAATGTACGTGCTACCCCAGCTATTAATAATTTAAATCTAATTCAGACTACACTGTATTACTATAATAAAATACGGCTCCTACGATGAGATTTGGGTTATCAATCACCATCGAGTGGCCGTCCCGCCCGATAGCTGCCACCGCAGGCTACCGTCGCCGTCGCTGGCATCAGCCGCTCGCGAATCGAAACTTAGAAAAGCTGAAGTACTTTTATTAATAAATACAATTTATTTACATTAGACAGTAAACCGACGCGAACACGAGCGCACAGTAAATATAAAAAGAGACAGTCTTTTGCAACGGGGTGCGGTGGTGAGGGTCCGCACCGGGGCCTCACCGGCAGCGGCGAACGGAGCCTTATAGCTCGTCATGCTCGTCCGCGGGCTCCGACTCGGCGTCTGCGTCGAGCTCCGGCTCCACTTCGAAATCCTCTTCCTCGGGCGCAGCGTCGAGTGGCAGGCCGAGAGACTGTTGCAGCATGCCTTCCACGCTCTCTGCGAATTCGACAGCCTGCCCCTCCTGCAGCATGTAGCCGGAGCGTAGCGCGGCGGTGCGGTACAGCGTGTGAGCAGCGCGCAAGGCGATCGCGTCCTCGGGGTCCTCTTGCACGCGCCGCAACAGCTCCAGGATCACCGGGTGGCGCGGGTTAATCTCGAGCATCTTCTTTTGCGACAAATGATGCTTGCGCTGCGCATCGTCCGCCTTGAACATACATATACATATATATCACGCCTCGTTCCCAGCGGGGTAGGCAGAAACCACCTCTCTCCACCTGCTACGATCCTGGCACACCTCTCTCGCTTCCTCCACTTTCATAAGCGTCTTCATGCACGCTCGTCGGTTGCGTGTGCTTTTGATCCGGCCTTTCTTTAGGACATCTCCGATTTGATCGGAGTATGTCCGCCTAGGTCGCCCTGCACCGATTTTTCCAATCATTCTTACCTTGTATATTTCTTTCGTTAATCTTCTTTCATCCATTCTTTCGACATGGCCGAACCATCTAAGCATCCCTTTCTCTATCCTTGTCACTACATCTTCAACCACGCCGCACCGCTTCCTTATCACACTGTTCCTCACTTTGTCCATCCGTTTCACTCCAGTTATACTTCTCAGGCTTCTCATCTCCACAGCATTAATCCTACTTTCATGTTTCTTCTGCCATACCCAACATTCACTACCATACATCAGTGTGGGGACCAACACGCCTCTATGCACAGCCAGTCGTGCACTTTGTGAAACGTTCTGGCTACTCATAAAGTTATGAAGTGCCCCATTGACTTGATTCCTTTTAAAACTCTTCTTTCAATATCACCATCACACTTGCCATCTCTCGTAAACTGTGAACCCAGATATACAAATTCTTTCACTTGTTCCACTTTTGTCCCTCAATCATAATGTCACAGTTTGTCATACATTCTTCTCTTTCAAAACCATTACTTTCGTCTTGCTTACATTCACTTTCATTCCTTTGCTTGTTAAAGCTCCATGCACCATGTCGACCATCGCTTGCAACTCCCTCTCCGATGATGACAATAAAACTTGATCATCCGCGTATAGGAGGCACTTGACGGTCAACTCATTCATTCTTAGTCCATACTATCTTTCAAATCTTTCAAGCAATTGTCTAAAAATAGGTTAAACAGCCACGGCGAGGCCACACATCCCTGTCTAACACCCTTCTGGATGCTAAACCAGTCTGAGTAAGCTCCGTTTATCCTGACACAAGCACTAGAACCCTCATAAAGTGATTTCAATGCTCGTATCAGCGTGCTGTTCACCCCATAAGCAGACAATATGGACCACAATTCATTCCTCACCACTCACCTCACCACACCGCCTTGAAGTTGTAAATAATACGACAGATTAACACCCAGAAGGAGATGGGGGTGGGCTGTAAAAGACTACTCGTGTCTCCAATGGTGCAATACCTTCTGGTGCGCGTTGGAAAGCGCGAGACGCTCCATGTTGCCGGTCCAGCCGAACACGGTGGCGACGAGAGCAGCAGGCGAGCGCGCGAGGCGGCGCGACACGGCCGCACGAGTCACCCACGCGCCCAGCTTCTCACCCAGCCAGCGCGTTAATGGCTCCAGTTGCTTCTTCTGCGTCTCCAATGTCTCTTTCTGCTGTTCGTCTGTGCACACATATATAGATTAATATCTACTCTGGCGGGCAATCAACAACTTACGAGACAGGACAGTTCTGATCACATCCAATCCCTAGTGTCCTCCAAGAATACATTGCATAGAGCATGCACTTGTATTGTCTAATGCTATTCCGCAATCTTATATTATTGTGAAACATTGCGGAGCAAAGCCAGCGGCACCTGCAAGCAGCACTCACTCTCGTCGAGGTCGAAAATCTCCTTGGCGATGTTCTGGAACTTTTTGCCTTCATACTCTGGCAGCGAGGACAGGCAGTACTCGTCCACCGCCTCTGTCAAGAACAGCACCTCGTACCCAGCGCGCACCAGCCGCTCCGCGAACGGGGATTTCTCCACCTGTCGGTCGCACCACAGCCGCGGGTCAATATATTATTTTGTATATATTTCAACCTAACTTACGTTTTAAATTTTTTATGTTCAAAAATATTAAGTATCAAAAAACATAAATCGCTATAGAGTGAGGTTTACATGGAGCAGCTATTGGAAGGAACCTTGAAGTGTTTACCATCAGGTCAAACGCGTGCCGATCGATACTGATAGATGTAAAACAGGTCATGAGTGAATTAGCAAGCACAAAGTGAAGTACGTAGGCCCGTGTTTTTTGTGTGTTTGTGTGCGCGCCCGTGAGCGCGTGAATGACGGTGACATCAAGACGAAGCCAGTCCAATTACTGAAGTTACAAACGGCGCGCAGCACTCGACAGAACATGAGCTGTCCCTGTAATGACCCAGGAGCCAAGACATCGTTTGTTAGTTGCACTGACGAGGAATCGCAGAAGAAAAGTGAGGGCGTTACGAATTCTTTCGTTAAGTAGTGTTGCTCCACAAATACAAGCTGGGGTGGAGGAAATGTGTGGGCTGGGCATATGGTGCGCTTCACCGCTCTTTTGTCTGTGGGTGAATATTAGTTGGCGACAGAACACAAGATCTGAAATCGTTCCTGTAACTCTGAGGTAAAGCAGTAATGGATCATCCCGCGGGTTTTAGTCGATGCAAATTCAACATAGCCCCCCGACCTTGGTCTCGCGAGAGTGAGTATGCGAAGGCATTCGCTCCATGTGAATCAAAAAGGTGAGCATGTACCTCAGCGCGGCTGGAACCGGCGATATAGTAGATGTGGTTCTGCTGCGGTTTCATCCGTGCCACGTAGTCCGCCAAGAAGGTCATCTCCTGCGAGCGCGAAGAATGGAAGCGCAGCAGCTTGGCCAGCCGGGAGCGGTTGCTCGGATCCTCCATCACGCCCAGCTTAACACTGCGCACGGCGTAATTATAATTTATTTTTTTACAATCAACGCGACGAGTAGGGCAGCTTCGCGCTCCGTAAAGCTCGTCCAGTCTAAGCGCCACGGGAGCTGCTACGGTAACCAGTTTACTTCAAAGCAACGCGCGCGCACGCAATCGTGCGAACACGTGGCCCGAACATTCCGAATAACACAAGGTGCCTTGCGCGCCGGCGCCGCTCGCTGCCAAGCCTCTGCCGGTGAACTTACCGAGCGAAACAAACAATTTTTACAGATTCAAGTAATTGGCTTGGTTGGGACGCGATTTAAATCAATGAAATGACTCCTCGCAAGCAGCAGCCATTACGCAGCAATGACCAATTTATTTTCAACACCTTTTTTTCGAATGGTGATGGTGATTATGCTGTTTATTCTTATTGACGACTGTTACAGCTTCGTCGGACTCAGGGCGCACGAATCCGTTATCCGCAAAAATTATTTATCAACACACTTGCATGTGGTGTCCCGCACAACAGCTCACGGGATCCAAACTAACCTCAACTGCTTGTGGTGCACCCTCTAATCAACAGACGAGGTTCTCGCTCTCGCCAACCCGCATTGGCCTAGCGTTGCAGGAAATGGCCCAAATTCCTCATACGAACCCCTATTACATAAGACAGCCACTAGTGCCCACCGGTACCGCAGGCGATGTTTACTGTATGTTGGGATCTTTAGGGGAGGCCTATGTCCAGCAGTGGACGTCTATCAGCTGAAGATGATGAGACTTGCATGCGCTTATCTTTCCCCAAACTTGTTCCCAAGTTTAGATAGGGATGGTGTGGAAGGGACTCACTTTGTGGAATATTCCTTCCAAAAGTGATCATACTCGTCATCGGGTATCTTCTTCAACATGTCGAGCGCCTTGCGCACCAGCTTCTTCTTGATAATCTTTATGAGCTTGTGCTGCTGCAGAGTTTCGCGACTCACGTTCAGCGGCAGGTCATCCGAGTCGACGATGCCCTGCGACGGTAAAGAGCGTTAGTAGTGACACCGGCAGGCACCAGTGAGGGTGCGCGCGGGTTGCGATCCTCCGCTTACCTGTATGAAAGCCAGGTAGTTGGGCATGAGGTCGTTGAACTCGTCCGTGATAAATACGCGGCGCACGTAGAGTTTGATGTGGTCAGTCTTGGTGCCGTAGCGGTTGAAGCTGTCCGCCGGCTGCACTCGCGGTACGAATAGGAGGGCGCGGAAAGTTACCTCGCCTTCCGCCACGAAATGCGCCCTAAGGAAGCGATACGCGCAAGCATCAGTACTGACAGTTTATTGGGGAACAGTCGCGATGCTAGTTACCTTACGTTAAACAATCATGCGTACCGTGCCAGCGGCGCAGACGCGTCCTTGGTGAGACTGCGATAGAACTGAGTATATTCTTCGTCGGCCACCTCGCTGGGCTTGCGCGTCCAGATGGGCTTGTTGTCGTTCATCAGCTCCCAGTCCCATACGGTCTTCTCGGTCTTCTTTGGCTCGCTCTTCTCTTCTGCTGCGTCTTCCACCTGTGACAAACAAACAAGCGCTTCGGATCAGATCGCTGGACTCACATTTACACTCGTGTGCCTCGTTTTATTACATTAATACTCGAAACTGCTGCTGCTGCTGCTGTTAACGCAATCAGCGACGAGTTACAGTTAACATTAAAAAAAAAAAGTATAATAATATTTAAGACTGGCAAACAAAGAAACGTTTAAAATAGAGTACAAGTTTAACATTTCACAATTAAATTGTTTTCGTTTTGGTGGACGTGAATTCTTATATCGATTACTATTCTATCCCGCTGGGTCCCAAATATAAGTTCTGTACCTGCGCATCCTCGTCTGCATCAGCCTCCGCGTCGGGCTTGTCTTCCTCATCGGCCTCCTCCACGGTCTCGGTGCGCGAAGCCCACAGGTAGATAGGGAAATTGATAAACTGCGAGTATTTTTTTACCAACGAGCGGATGGTGTCTGGCTGTAGATAGTCCGCCGCCTCCTCCTTCATGTGCAGCCTGCAAAACACAGCGGTCATGTTAGGTTGGGTTGGGTCGCGTCCCAGTGATCCTCAAGGCTATAGCGGCAGAGTCTCTCACACCGGAAGGCTCGAGGGGAGGGGGCAGACTAAAAACAGCCGACAGGGGAGCTCACCCCTGAAAAAAGAGACGACGATGTGGAGCATCGATGAGGAACATGGAAAAGGCCAGTTGTGAAAGTGTTATGCAGGCAGGTACCCGAAAGCGAGAATCCTGCCCTGCTGCTGTACCAGCATCTGCGGATGCTGCTGCAGCCGGAGGCCGCCGTCCGTACTCTGCAGTGGGCGACAATTTCCTCGTAGGTCGGCGTCGCGCCGGCCTTCGTAAACACGATCCAAGCATACCCATACCAGATTATTTAGCGAAACGGAATGAATACAAATGTCAACGAACAGAACGCAGAACTTGAAACTGTTCAGGACCTCAACGGAGGAAGAAGAATCAGATTGCTCCCTGAGGACAACTTCGGGGCGGCACCTCTCCACCTTCCTAAAACGACACGGGCAAAGGTGACGCTGCCTAAAGTCGAGGAGCTTGCAAGGGGAATGGCTGGCGACCTCGGTTTTCGACTCACAGAGAGCCTTGCCAATATCGAGAGCGTTGCAGACAGGTCCAAAAATCTGAAGGGAGAGTTCGTGCGCACCTTGAGACTATCGGTGCGTCATATACAGATCATCGCAATGGAACTGGTGCAGCGAAGCTCTCCGAGTCACCTCGAGCAAGAAAATGCCCTGTTCCATAATCAACTTGCAGAGATGAGAGGGCAAATTGAGGCACTGACGAAGGAAGTGAGTCAGGTACGCCAACAGAATAAGGAGGGACCCAAAATAGCACATCTTAGTGGAGATGATCCCAGGGTGGACGAAGGCCAACTGATGTCAAGGTTGGGGGCTATGATTGACAGAAAGTTGAATGCCTTCAAAGCCGAATTGTTCCCCGACAGAACTATGATTCCGCCTCTAGGGAGAAAAGCTGTACCAATAGACAAGACGCTTGCACAGCTGCCAGAACCGAGCTGGAGCGAAGTGACCAGGCGTAAAGGTAAGGCAAAGCGAGTTGGCACTCAAATGGAATCCGTAGAAAAACAAGGGCAGTGAGCACATCAGAAGGCACAAACTAGGACACCCAGGCCTCCTAAAGGGAAGAAAAAGAAGCGAAATAAGAAGGTCAAGCTTCATAAAGTCCCGAAAATTGCAGCGATGACGGTCACAGTCCCCGAGGTGGCGCCACTATGACGTACGCTCAGGCAATGGCGATGGCTAAACAAAAGGTGAGCCTGACCGAACTGGGAATCTCCGAGATCAAGCAAAAATGGCCCTAAACGGTGGTTTACTGCTGGAGGTGGAAGGCGAGCAGTGCGCTGATAAAGCAAACGCGTTCACTGCAAATTTGCAGGAAACCCTATACGAAACGGGGGTCAGGGTAAGTAACGCGGCCCCACAAATCGGTGAGATCCGGGTCAAGGACCTGGACGACTCTGTCACCGAGTCCACCGCTGAAGCAGCTCAATGGACACTGTGAAAGTGGGTCAAATCCACAGGTGGTCCACGAGACTCGGGACTGCATGGGTTCGATACCTGCTCATGGCCGTACATAGACTTGCTGTAGAGAAGCGGGTCAAGGTGGGATGGGTGGTCGCCAGAGTCCAAGTACTCAGTGCCCGACCATTATAGTGCCTCCGGTGTCTGGAAACCGGACATTCTAGGTACCGTTAAATCATTTAAAATGAAGGTTAGACAATATGCATTCGACCTACAAAAGATTGATGTAAAGGTGTAGTCTCCTTTGCGATATGTTTATGATTTTTTTTTCTCTCTTTTCTTTAGTGTAGTTATAGCTCCCCGCTTATCATGTACATATATATATATACTTTTAGTAACATATATTGTATTTTTATATCTAAGTCTTTGTCACGGATTCTAAATTTTTTTCTGGGTTGTGTCCGCTCTCAGTATAGATTATCTTTTAAATATTTTTACGTTTTTTTTTTGTTATTACTGGCAACAACTGAAAATCAGCGCTACAGCCTTAAGTTGCAGCATATAGCTGAGTTGGATGCCATTTCGGTGTATGTAAATTAATATGTGTAAGTTAAATTGTTATATACCAAATAAAAAAAAAACTTTCTTGCAGCGCATGAGCACCAAAGACAGGAGTACACTGTGCTACATATGCGGGGATCCAGGCCATAAAACCAGAGAATGCCAAGCGAAGGCACAGAAATGTGTCCTATGCGCGGACTGTGGTCAAAACTCTGACCATCGGTAGGGTAGTAGAAAGTGCTTCCCTCCAAACACAAGGAGGGGTCGCAGAGGATACGAAAGTTCGACATCGGGCGCTCGTGCGAAACGAGTATATAGGTCTGCGTAAAATCCGGTTTGCGCTTCGTCCTATCACCTTTCAGAGGAAACAATGGATATTGGTCATGGCTAGGTCTCTATACAGGATGGTACAGAGTAACCTGAACGACTGCCGGACAGCACAAGATCTGCTCTTAGTCTGCCCGAGTGTTCTGCACCTACTTCATCCCAAACCATCCACGGTGGTTCGGTGACAAAGTTGGCTCGGTCGTTGTCTACTGGGGAGGATGTAGTGGACACCCTCCGTGCTCCAGAATTTGTTCCGGACAGGGTAACGTCGCGGTGGAATGGGGCCCATTAGCCGTTATAGGCTGCTACGTCTCACCCAACTCCTGCTTGGCTGAATTCGACAGGTTTCTGGATAGGGTTACCAGCTGTGTTCGCAGGTGCCTTTCTCGCCCAGTGCTCGTGCTAGGCGACTTCAATGCCCACTCTATGGCTTCGGGAAGCAGACAAGACAGTATAAGGGGTGACAGTTCTCGAATGGTCGTCAGGCTTGGACCTGAGATTACTTAATAGTGGCTCATTCAGCACCTGCGTGCGCTAGCAGGGCGAGTCGATCGTGGATTTATCATGGGCGACACCCTCCGCCGAGCGCTCAGTGGTAGTGTAGACAGTTGCAGAGAAGATGGAGACCCTCTCCGAGCATCGGTACATTATTATCGGTGTGGAGACCACGCTGACAGCGTTAAATAGTCGTTCCGATAGACGTCCACTATGGCGATGGGCACTTAAGCAATGCGACCAAGAATTGCTTATGGCAGTTACCCATGTGGTAGACTGGTCATGCCCCAGCGGGGACGAAAGCCTGAATAATGCAGTTGCTCGACTCCGCGAGGATATGAAAACCATATGTGATATGGCAATGCCAAGAAGCAAAACAGGCAGAAAGGGTCCGGCATATTGGTGGTCACAAGAAATCTCCGATCTTTGAACGTCTGCCTGAGATTACAACGAACTTACACGCGAGCTCGGCGACGTCGAAACTCCTCGATAGAGGAGAAAGAGGGCAAATACAGAGAGTACCGTACTGCGACCAAGGCGTTGCAAGATGCCATCGCCGAAAGCAAAACCAATAGTTGGAGAGACCTGCTTAAGGAGCTAAACAAAGACTCGTGGGGTCGTGCCTATAAAATGGTGCTCGGCAAGTTGCGCCCTTGGGTTCCACCACTTACGGAAACCCTGGATCCTGGTTTTGTGTCTACCGTGCTGGATACACTTTTCCCGGGACCCTGGGATGAAGAGGAAATACGAATGGCACAGATGGTTTCCTCTGAATGGTCGGAGGAGTTCTCTGTCACGGCGACAGAACTGCGAGAGGCGATGCAAACCATCGGAGCTCGGAACACGGCCCCTGGGCTAGATGGAGTCCCAGATAGGGTCTGGAAAATCCTAACACCGATTCTTGGTGCGAGATTGCGGCATCTGTTCACCGACTGCTTTCGAGACGGTTACTATCCGGCAGATTGGAAACGGGTGAAGCTGGTGCTCCTACACAAGTGGGGCAAACCAGTGGATGAACCGGCAGCCTACCGACCAATCTGTCTTTTAGACGATGTAGGTAAATTATTCGAACGGATAATAACCACTCGAATAAACACGCATCTCGGGAATAGAGGTCCGGACTTGGCGGACCATCAATACGAATTTCGACGGCGGCGTTCCACGCTTGATGCCATTCTCCACGTGAGAACCTTGACGCACCAGGCGATATCCAAAAGGACAGTTGTCTTAGCAGTCAGCCTCGACGTTGTCGATGCCTTCAATTCCCTTCCCTGGTGTGTCATATATGAGGCTCTGGTCTACCACCGAGTTCCGGCGTACCTGACGAACGTATTGAAGGCGTACCTCTCCAATAGAAGCATCTGTTACCCCGATGGATACGGAAGCTTACAAGAGAGGGCCGTAGTGCGCGAGTTTCCTCCGCAGGAGTCACTTTTAGGACCGCTCTTGTGGAACATCGGGTACGATGCGGTACTACGGACGGTGCTTTCACCGGGCGTAAACATGGTGTGTTACGCACATGTCACGCTAATACTGGCTGAGGGGGACTCTTTCCAAGGGACCGTAAAGCTAGCCGAGTTCGGGGTTGCCATGATTATCGGCAGAATACGGAGGACTCGGACTGCAAGTGGCACCGCAAAAGACCGGAGCGATGTGGTTTCAAGGCCCGAGACTAAAGGAGAAACCTCCCGAAACATCTTTATGTATCGGGGACGTAAGTATCCTTATTGGCGACCACCTCAAGTACCTGGGACTGGAGCTAGATAGCCGATGGAACTTCGTCGAGCACTTCGATCCTCTCGTCCCCCGTATTCAAAAGGTAGCGGGTGCTTTGCACAGACAGCTACCGAATCTAGGAGAGCCGAGGGAAGAAGTCCGCTGTCTCTATGCAGGCGTGGTGCGCTCTATCGCACTCTACGGATCTCCTGCGTGGGCCCACATACTCTCGCGTACACCGCGTCGGGCGGCGAAGCTTAACGCTACGCAACGCACTATTGCCATTAGAGTAGCCCGAAGATACAGGACGATTTCGTACGAGGCAGCCACACTCTTAGCGCGGTTCCCACCTCTGGACATCCTGGCGGATATGGACGCAGAGATCTTTCATAAGATCCGCATCCTCCGCCAAACTGATGATCCAGAAGAGACAGTCGAAGAGCTACAACGAGGAGCCAGAAGGCGGGCACTGGGTCGATGGCGAGAAAGGTTAATGGAACCTCGCAATACTCGTCAGCGCGCGGTCAGTGCGATTCTGCCCAGCTTAACGGCTTGGCTGAAGAACAGTGGACGGATGGCTCACCGGTCATGGCTGCTTCGGAGAGTATCTGCACAGGATAGGCAGCGAGGAGTCGGCGCAATGTCATCATTGTGGAGTGGCCGAGGATTCCGCACAGCACACGCTCGAACACTGCCCTGCTTGGGAGTCGGAGCGATGGATCCTCATCCAAAACATCGGACAAGACCTTTCCCCGGCGGCCGTAGTAGCGGCGATGACGAGAAGCCGGGAAGCGTGGCACAGTGTCCTTTCCTTTTGCGACACAGTAATTCTCGCAAAGGAAGATGCCGAACGAGCCAGGGAAAGCGCAGATCCCGCTCGTCGGAGAAGCCGTAGAGACAAACTAAGATAGCTGGCTCGTTGTGGCCGCCGCGCTGGAGGGCACTCGTGCGTTCTTTTAGAGATCCCAGAGTCCTTCACAAGCGCTGAGGACGGAAGTCGAGGTGGTTTTAGTAGGTTTTCCGGCAGAGCGTCGTCGAGTCCCACATACCCGCCCGTTACGCGGCAGGATGCATAAATGCACTTCCCATCGTTAAAAAAAAGGGTTGGGTTGCGTGATGGGGTGGGGTGGTGAGGGGTGAGGGGGTACGTTGAGGAATACTTACGTGATGTGCGTGCCGCGGCGAAGCGTGTCGGCGCGTGGGTCCGGCGCCACGCTGAACGCGCTCGCGTCGGACTCCCACACGTGCTGCGTGTCGTTGTTGTGCTTCGACACCACCGTCACCTTGTCCGCCACGAGGAACGCTGAGTAGAAGCCGACGCCGAACTGCCCGATCATGTCGTTCATCTCCTGTGCATTCGTCTGCGGAATCAATCACCGCCGTACGTTAACAGAGTTATCCAGACGCTGGCGACTTGCAGGGCAGCGGTCACACGAGAGATATTGATTTTTATTTGTTTACGTCTATTATTAAAATGGTGTTATATATTAGAAATTACTTTTTCAGAGTCTTGCATTTTGGACAGGAAGTCAGCAGTGCCCGACTTGGCGATGGTGCCAAGGTTGTTGACAAGCTCGTGGCGCGTCATGCCGACACCCGAGTCAATGATATGGAGCAGCCGCTTCTCCGGCTCTGCCTTGATGCGGATGCTCAGATCTGGGTTCGCCTCCAGCACGTCGCGGTCCGTGAGCGACATCAGTCGGATCTTGTCCAGCGCGTCCGACCCGTTAGAGATCAGTTCACGTAAGAATATCTGTAAGTTTGATTATGACAGCGTATTGTGTATATATTGTACTGTTACAGCATCCCACAACTGAATTCGTTATTAGAAATGAACGCATTTGATAACACACGTGGAAATAATTTTTGAAGGACATGTATATACAGGTATAGGATGTAGCTCTGGAAGGCCGCGCGTCATAAGATGGGCCGACGACCTGGTGAAGGTCGCTGATATGCCCTGGGGCGAGGCGGCAGCGCAGGACCGATCCGTCGTGGAGATGTCCAGCAGCAAACGTCTACCGCCGATAATGATATAAGTGTACAAATTGCGTACCTCCTTATTCCTGTAGAGCGAGTTGATGATGAGCTTCATCATTCGGTTGACCTCTGTTTGGAAAGTAAAGTTCTGCGCGCGCTCTCGCAGCTCTCTCATTTGGGCCACGTTCAGCCCATCAAGCGAGATGGCCTCCTCCTCGCGCGCAACCGCCTCCGCGTCTGTACAACAACGTGCCACTAAGGATTTCGAAAAAGCGGGCGGTGTGCTGCGCGCGACGGCGCGTTACCCTGGTAACGTTACGTGGATCGGCCACTGCATCGATAGGGGTTATTATAGTGACATGTCAGTTCGAATAGTCGACACGGATACGCGGACAGTGGAAGACATTCCTGCAGAAGACTCCGATGGACCAGACAGTTCGGTAGATGAAAGGTCACGGAACCGGCCCCCCTCCGCCGGCGCCGCGCGCTCCTTCAAGTTACGATTCGCGGCGCCGAGCGAGCCCGGGCGCTCTGGTCTCTCCGCCGTCAGGCCGTTGGCGTTGCGTGCGTATTACAGCGTGTCACATTATGTACGTTACAGGATGTACCAAACGCAAGAGGCGTCTGTAGAAACAAGATCGTCGAGCAAACCTTTCCCTACCCCGCTCCACTCTGCCCCTGCTCGCCAACATCACTGCGCAATCAAACGCGACCTAATCAATGAGTCTTAACAAATATATAGTTATGATACATTGGCATGTGCTGGCAGCGGCGCCGGTGACGGACAAGTTCTACGCGCGCGCTGCGGCACCGGGCGAGGGCGCTGTGGACGACGCGGCCATGGGGAGGGCACTGGCGCGGGTTGGCGAGCGCTTCGCCCTCGGCCCGCGTGACAAATATCCACATCCAGTTACCACTTCGCATGAGTACGTTGTTTACTGGTAATCTATACAATCTTGGTGGACCAACAGAAAATTATTGATACGTGATCGTCCAGGCTCCCCGTACTACTTTCAATAGTTAAAGAAATCTAGACGGAATCGTTGACAGGACACATAGCGTTTTTGACTAAACAAATGTTTACTTGTGTAACAAGCGTGCATGGTGCGACATATGACGGTAGGGTGAATGTTATATTCCGGTCAACCTGTAACTGTTTTCAGATACGGATGGCACAGCGGATGTGCGGCGGGAGCGATGGAAGCGATGGGGGCAATGGGGGCGCGGAGACGGCACCACATCCGCGACTCGGCGTGGCTGCGCGCGCGGCTGCGCCTGCTCGCGCCCGACGCGGCTTACAAGCGGCAATAGTACAAACAATGGACAAACAGGCAATAGACAAACTAACTAAGCAGTGCTGTCCCAACGCAGTTTACAAAATGCTCCTCATTTCTCAAAAATATCCAGTTTTATGAAAAACTATTGCTCTAACCTGTCTCCTAAGGTTTAAAGAATATTTAGTTAGACCGGAAGCATAATAACGTGGAAGCCTTACGTTAAAAATATTTCACACCAATTATAAACATCCCCCCTACTCTAAATGAAAAATACATATATTATAAATAAGAAAAAAAGTTTTTTCACTTATGTCAAATGCATCTATGCATATCAGTAACCTAATGGATTGATTCTGAAAGTGTTTGAGTTACTTACACTTTCTTTTAAAATGTTGATTTTATCAATAAAATACTTTTTTATAGATGAATAGAACATACAGAGATAAATATGAGAGTATAGCATCGAACGGCACTGTTATGAGAACTATTATTTGAACATGTTTTACAATGCTCATAATAAATATTTCTATGCTATAAAATAATCTTAAAACATGCTTTTTGTTAAGAACTTTAATAAATGTAAATTAATTACTTCCTCATAATAAAAACTGTTACTACATAAGCAAAATTTACAGGAAAAAAATACTTAACAAATATCTACATTACTTACTACATCTCTAAAGATACTAACCAGTGCCTAATTACAAAGGAGGTGAATTAATCAGCATTGGATAATCACGTTAATCATATTGGCTATAGATGAAGATGCTTATGAAAGTGGAGGAAGCAAGAGAGGTGTGCCAGGATTGTAGCAGGTGGAGAGAGGTGGTCTCCGCCTACCCACTGGGAACGAGGCGTGATATATATGTATGTATGTATGTATAGATGAAATAAATCCAACTTTGAGTAGTAGAAACATGCAATAGACAATTGAGTTTTCCCTATAGTAGGTAATTGATAAGGCTGAATAATGAATATTTGTACTAATACAAATGACACTTCTGTA
This sequence comes from Troides helena, assembly GCA_029286815.1. NCBI lineage: Eukaryota > Metazoa > Arthropoda > Insecta > Lepidoptera > Papilionidae > Troides > Troides helena. The sequence continues at coordinate 57,636 of JAGSMV010000046.1, forward strand.
CCGAGATTGAACTTTGAAAGTGGTCACTGCTCTTGAGTAGAGGGGCATTTTGATTAAAATTTCATTCAATAAATAGTTTCGTTGTGATCATGTGTATGATGAAAATAGAATATAGGTACCGAGGAAAGGCACCTTCTCCTACAAGTTTACTTAAGAGGTATCAGTAACGATGTCACTTAAAATGTATGTGATATTAACAATAAAATATAATTCGTTTTTATGTAAGAAGCAAGTTAAAAATCATGCACCCGCGGGTACCGGGCGTTACAATCACCAGATAGACACTTTAAACGGTAGTTGTCATCAATTATTCTTCCTTCAAAAAATATAACCGCAGCACAACTTTTCGCAACCATATTCTAAACCTACCCGTTCGCGAACCTTCCCGGGACGCGCCGAGATCAGCGTCAGCGGTGACTTCCTCCACCGTGCCGACACCTGCTCCCTCCTCTTGCGCGTGAGACCATCCTAGATATAAAACATTGCCTTTACAAAGAGAGGAAAACTTGGGTAAAGATATTATAGGAGCATTAGAAAAGTCTTCATTTAATAACTTGTTTTTTGAAATAAATTAACTTAAAGTTGTTTAAAGTTTTGTTAATAACACCAGAAAGTGTTCTAAAACAAAAATTTGAAATCTACTTGGTAAACAACAGAATGTGTTAAAGAAATTTTATACCTGAAAGAAAAAGGACCCCCAACGTCAACAATAAAAAGTACTTCATAATTGTAAAATAACCGCAGATATTAACACAAAACTGCACTAGTTATAATTAAAGAGCCGGCACACGCCGCCGAGAAGTGCACACAAACAGCGCTCTGCCACCAACGACTGAGCTACGACCTGAGCCGCGCCGGCCGCCTGTCCCCCAGCTCCGGGCGAACCGCGAAGCGCGATGTATTACTGGTTCCGCTGCAATTGGCTGGAACGACTCTGTCAGTTAATGTGTACCAATCACAGGCAGCCACGACAGATTAATACCTAATCGTAGAAAAGGTGTTACAAATGTTTCTTTCCTATTGGATAGACCCACAAAGAGAGAGTTTGCTTTTAATGTTGCCATATACAAAGCATATAAACACATCTTACGTGTAAACACACGAACGGATAAAGCAAAGCAGACCTAACTAGACGTGGATTATAATATGACAAACAATATCTATTATTACTGTTACCCAATAATAACAGATAATAATTTCTGTTATTAAATAATATGTGTTATTTTTCGGGTTATAATACTAGGTGCATTTCTTGTTTAGCAACACTATATACAATGGGTGTGAGCGAGATAAATTAATCAACGAACAGTTAACACCAACTAATTAAGAAGTGATGTGCCGAGGATAATTATCTTCTTATAAGATTACAATTTCTATTTATCGAGATATAATACTAGGTGCTTCTCGTTTTAACAACGGTCTTTCAAATGGGTGTGAACGAAATAGATTAATCGAACAATAACAGCAGATAACACGATCTAATTAAAAATTCGCTTTTCAAAGAGGATTTCTTCTTTATACAACGACTTATTATAATTTTGGTTTATTTCAAATAAATACTAGGTGTCTCGCTTTTGCTTACATCAATATTACACAAAAGACAAAGACAAGAATAGTTATTTCATTCTTTATTGGCTGTTCTGTTATTTCAAGCTATGCTAGTGACCGGCTGTTATCGAATACTGAAAATGTTAATTGTTGATAGTGATTAAATAACCTGAGTGCGGCGAATTATAAATATATCTGTTAACAGATATAATGACATCGCAAGAACAACTGTTATCTAATATCTTCGAATATTTATGTTTTTTATATGTTATGATAAATACGCATCACTCCTAGATCTAACACAAATTTAGAAACAATTTGATAGGAATTATTTAGTTACCTATTTTGCTGTAAATAAATTTAAATATAGTTAAGTTGTAAATAAGAGCAATATGGCGTCAAGACACAGGGGACAAGTATTTTCAATTGCCTTTATATTCTGCAAAAACTTTAATGTAACATCCATAAGCAAAGGAGTGTGATATGTAACAATACAACTACGCCCTTACTAATTCTACAAAACATTCCAATCGCGATGCAACTGCGCGGTGGCCACGCGCCCTGCAACAAGTTTGAGTATTTAATACACGGGATGTCTTCATTGTCTTTTTTGGGGGAGGCCTATGTCCAGCAGTGGACGTCTATCAGCTGAGGATGATGATAATGATGATGATGACTTCATCAATTTACTTTAATTACAATAAAATCAATGATGTATCATTTCCTTAAGAAATATTCGATAAACAAACTTATAGACACACATTCTTTGAATAAAAAAAATGTCGCATTAGCAAAAAGAAAGAGATAACGTCATTGGCCCTTAATTGGAGTAAATAGAGTGATATTTTCACTCCTTTTAATTCAATAAATCCTATCCATGTATTTGGGAATTTATGTCAGATCTGCTTCCCTTTAACAATCTATGACATGACACTCGATGTGACCGACTAACTTCATGTTCACGAACTGTCAAAGTCATCACCTTAAATTTGACAAGACAGTCACTACTCGACGTTTTTATTTTGTTGTTTTGAGCGATATTTGAAAACGTAAATCACATTTCTTCCTAACATTTAGGATTGATATTATGGATGCAATACCCCAAGTAGTGACGTCGAAACGGCGCATTAAGTACATAAATAGTTCCTGGCATGTTCACCGGTTTCAAGTATGGAGCGGAGAACTTTTGTGTCGCGTCGTTGTGTTGAAGATGAAAGATTCGTTACTGCTGTGGCTGGGATCCGGGCGCGGCGACTTGGGCGAAGTTGCAGTGGGAGTGCCAGCACGGGTCGCGGGCGGCGGCGCCCTGTGCAGCGCCTTGCTGGGCGGCGCGGCGGACGCGGGTGCGGGCGCAGGTGCGCTGGCCCGACAGCTGGCCGCCGCGCTCCGCCAGCCGGTGTTCGTTTGCTGCGGCGTTACGTTTGACAGATTCTCTGCGCCGCTCGTCTCGCGCGGGCTGATTGCCGAGATTAAAAGTAGGCCCGACTGTTTTGACATATGGCGAATGGGAGTAAGCTTTGACTCAAAAGTTGTTAATGGTCAGCGAAGTTCTGAACATGTTTTACTGTATGTGCAAGGTAGAGTATTGTTTGCATTGATGAAAACATTGTACATTATAAAAAAATTGATATCTCATTTTTTATATTGAATTTCTTGTTTTAAACAACAAATTGGCTAAGTAACAATTTTTTTGCGTGTTTTGAATGCAGCTAATATGATTTTGAATATTAAATATTTTGTGCATTCTTTTAAGAGTGTAATTTTATTATGTGTCTCAAATTTCAGTGATTTTTTATTTATTTAAATGGCATCCAGTTGTTGTTACATAACTTAGGAATTACAATTAAGTAGGTAACAATAATCTTACTATTAATGCACAACTTTTTATGGCCAGGAAAAGTATGAATTGAATTTCCAACAATTTTATATAAATATGATGATAGAGGTAGTTTATGTGACTATAATTTGGAATGACCCGACATTGTAATTATAAATTACAAGGATAGATTTTGGACTCTTAGTACACATATAAAAATAAAATTAAAGATCCACTCAACACTAATAAATAATACATTAGAGTCTCACCTTGCGTGGCTGCAAGTGGATAGAAAATAAAAATGCAAGTGAAGATGAATGAGGGTATAGTCATCTCTAGGTAAAAAATAAATTAAAGAATGTAAAGAATGTTGCAGACAGTTTCATTTACAAAATAAATTTTACATACTTTTAAAAGTTTGTGTTTATAAATAAATATTTTATATGTCATCATTATTGTGATATTTTGAAATGACATACTGTTATCGCTAACAGTCCGCAGCAGTGAATAATGTAGCAGGGCTTTTGTGTAAAAGCTCTCAATGTGCTTGTACCAGTAGCAACACAGAAGTTGGTTTGAAATTGTACCGGCACATTTAGCATGAAATAACAAACATTCACAAGAAAAAAATATTGAATAGATTTCAGTGACTCTATATTACTGTGTGGGGTTGGGGTCTATGAAATTGTGGTAGACTGCAGTGGCACACTGTCACTTGTACACGGAGTGATGACATAATGTGCACTTGCTGTAGTCAATATTTTTAGTTTTGTTCTAAAATGGTTTTGACATGCATCATTTTTAAACACCACAACTATCATCTTTTTATTTATAATTTTGATCATCATTATTAGGCAATAGACATTCTTCGCTGGACATAGGCCTCCTCTAAAAATCCCCACATCAATCGGTCCTGCGCCGCCCACAATGCTGGGTATTAGGAACTGTAGTTTTGGAGGTTCATATAAGGCAGTGGTTCCCAAACTTATTTTGCCTACCCCCCATTTTCCAGAAAAAACATTATCCAGTGCCCCTTGAAATAATGTTTTCAAAAATTTTATTGCAATTAAGTCGAAAGACATGCATATGTGTTCATGTTTCTATCTCTTTTGTAAAATATGATATAGAAAGGTATAAATTAGAAACATGAAATTTTAAAACATGAAACAATTTATTTAAACGCAAAATAGAAAATTAAACAGAAAAAGTTAAATCAATTGAAACCTTAGTGAGAAGGATGAACCTGGTGTGCTGCAAATAATAATTCTTAGCAAATTTGTTCCTCCTTTGAGATCCGCACATATGCTAAAAGCAAAGCTTCATTTCCAGGCAATGTGTACTCATCAAGTTGAATAGAAAACCCAAATGTTTTTAAATAGCCACACGATGAATCTTCAACATCTTGTGTTGTGCCATTTCATCAATTCTTCTCTGCACTGTAATATTGCTCAATTCAATTTTCTCGATAACATCAGATACCGGCTCATGTAGCACAATACGTATTACTTCACTGATAGCCGGCATAATTAGTTCCCCACCAATAATGTGAGGTTTGCCTGATTTGGCAATCGTTAAGGAAATACTGTAGGATGCAAGCAAACCATTTTGCTGGACTGAGCTTGAAAAAAGCTTTGCCAATGCCGGCTGTTTGATAAAATTTTCCTTTAACTTTTGAAAATAAGATAAATTATTATCTTTTTTATCATTATGAATTTAATTCAAATGATTTTTTAGTCTTAAGGCTTCATAGCCTCGTTTGACAAAACTTTTTTACAAATCAGACACATTGGAAGAGTATTATTTACAGGCGATTCAATAAAACCGTAAATATTCAATACTATATTGTCTACATTTTTTTTTGGTTGAGCCATTATTATCAAATAAAGTTTTTAAAATTATATTAATTTATATTTATTTTGTACATTTTTATGAAAAACTAACAAAAACAATAAATAAATAAACATGACATTATTAATTGCACAGCGTATGTAATTAATGCAAAATAAATAATTGTCAGCAGTGATTGCTTTGTCGCGCTATTTGTCAGTAGTTTGACAATATTATGACAATCTAGTCGGGAGTTGGCGTTGTATTCATTGCGTCGTTATGTTCCCCATATATTGCGTACTCCGAGGCTGCGGTGGCTGGTGCAGCCGTCCGCGTGCCAGGCTTGCGCGTCGAGCTGGCGATTGACCAAGCGGCGCGCCCGCTGCACATGCATCAATGCAAGTGCACGAGGATGCGGGAACCGAGCAAATACGTTGTTCAAAGAAACCGTAAGCGTTATAAGCCAGCGAAATATATAAATAATTTTTTTTAAATATTTCTTCTTTATTTTATGATTTTACCGCCCCCTTGCAGTTGTTCATCGCCCTCAAATGCACCCATGGACCATTACCGCCCCTCTGGATCGCTACAGCGCCCACAAGGGGGCGGTAGCGCCCACTTTGGGAATCACTGATATAAGGGGTCTTGAACCATTTCCTATGATGCTAGCCCAATGCGGGCTGATAGGAGCCCGAGCCTTGTTTGTTGATTATCAGAGTGCACCACAAGCAGGTGAGGTCTGCGCGAGTCCCGTGGGTTGTTGCGTGGAACCCCTTACACATCTTGGAATATTTTTTTAACAAAACCTGCATGTTGAAAACTACAAATCTGGCAACACTTACTATGGCGAAGCTTGTAATTTGATTATATGTTTAATGTAGGTTTTGTTCTCTGGTTATGTATTTGGTAACTAATAAAGCTTTGCAATAAAGGAAAAGATATCTCATTTCATCCCATCATGTTTTACTGATGTTCGCTTTTCGTAGGTAGTGAAATTACTGGGGTAACGGGACTTAACAACTTATGTCTCACGTGGGCGACAGGACGAGCGCAAAGTGGTGCAGTGAATACTATCGTAACTCGCGGCACGTTATGTTCGGGCAATTCACTTACCGTCATGTGAGCGTCCTGCCCGAGTCGTCGCTTTCTTGAATAAAAGATGTATTTCATAAATTTAGATTAAAATGAAATAGTTTACGAATCTTCCATCACGACTACAATCTGTCGTGCACCAGTGCACCAGTGCACCAGTGCACCGGTGCACCAGTGCGACGGCCGCGCCCGTCGATCGGGAACAGTTCGAACGAGGCGTTTGTGGTAACCACCATTTAAGTTTAATGCAGCAGACAAGCTGCTCTCCTCAGGATCGTCTGCGGTACTATCACTTCAACAGTTTTAAAGATAGCAGTAAATTTGTAAATTTAATATTTTTTTACAAATTTGATAACGGTCATGCTGACTTATAACCAGCCACTCAGTCTAGGCAGACATGTCTGTTGTGCCACCAGATACCTTCCAGCTCCTCCAGTCACGTCCCCGTCGTAACTAATCCCAAGGTACGTACAAATTTATGTATGGACTCTCCGTTAAACTGACCCTTAAAGTCGTTTAACGAAAGGCACCATTCATCAACATCCGCCATCTCAGCGAATGACAAAGACCAGGATTGGGACTCGTTGGGCTCGCTGCACGGGCAAACTGATCAGATATGTAGGCTCGCACATAATGCTGGGGAGATGACACGTGTGTCGAGGGCTCATGCGCCTGTCGTTTTGTGGTTGGCAAAAGTTTGTCCGCTAACAGTGAAACTACCCTACTACCCATTAAAATGAAATCAAAATACGGAAAGCGGGTAATGAAGTTATTTTTAGTAAGTTGCTCAAATCAAGTCAAATAAGTTTGTTTGCGAAAATGTGGTAACAAAATACAGATGTGATGATGTTATAGCAGAACAGTGAGCGCAGTGAGCGCACATTGCACTTATTGCGGAGCGGATTGTGGAGTGTGGATACACCGAGTTCGCACTCGTACAGCACTGACCGGCCCAACGTAAACACTAGATGAACAAGACAAAGCAATTATATATCATATAATAAATGTTAAGCAGTTATCAAGGATCAGCTTCAATTAAGAAATCATCTATCGCATAGTACATTTTATTTTCGAGCCAATTTGTTAGGGTAGTTTTCAATTTATACGTAGGCAATGTTTTAATTCGCTCTGGATGAAAGACTCGCGCGGCGCCCGAGTGCCCCGCGCGCCGATGCTCTCCCCGTGACGCCGCTGCGTGTACCAGTACCAGTACCAGTTCCAGTTCCAGTTCCAGTTCCAGTTGTGTAACAATATAACTTAATAAAAATGGATTTTTCATTGATTTATCTATAATCATTGTTTTCTCTAATTTAATTTAAATGTATATTAATATTTACCATATTTGGGTATGAGTGGACTTCCCTCCCCCCAACAGGTTCTCGGCTTGTCGTGGTGGTGGGGCTCACTATTCGTGGCTTCACTTCGTGAGCTCGTCTCGAATGTGTGCCAGTGGGCTGCGGGGGCAGGTTTGCACTGTCCTTCGCAGCCGAGGTGGAGTCGCGGGGGAAAAGGAATATCGGCGTTTTGCCGCTCTCCTCTTACCTTCCGCCGTCGTGTAACGGTTGGCAGCAGATTCCAAGACCAGACCGTCGCAGGGAGTCGGGAGAGTGTTCTCTCTTGGCTCCCATGGCCTCTGGGTGACCTGACTTTCCCCCTTCGCGAGGGCAGGTATGCGTGAGCATCCGCTCACGAAGGGCGCTGTAGCTAGTGAAATTACCGGGGTAACTAGAGTTCACATCGTATGACTCAGGCGACGAGCACAATATGGTACAGTGTTTACCATCCTAACTAGCGCCACTTAGTGATGAGCGCCGGCTGCGCCCTGCGCGCGCGCTGCCTCTGTAAGCATATTTTGTCGTTTTAGTTAATTTGTTGTCTGAACATGTTAACCGCTTGACAGTCATAGCGACTCTTACACCAAATCTGATATTGGACTCGTAGATCCGGATCTACTGTTTTTTTTAAATAAAAAGGGGCACTACATGGAGTGTAGTTATCGGACGGCGGTTTTACGTATTGCCTGTCTGTATTTTTGACCTTCGCCTGTACCGGAAACTGGGATTTTAGTTCCTGTTAAGAGTCGTACATACCGAATGAAACACATTGCACCGTTCCTAATGCAAACGTTTGAAAAATTTACGCACAAAATTGTATACCTACGCTGTTATCTATTGTTGTAACATGCCTGGACAGCATCGCCCACCGCCAGCGGCGGCGGAGTCCCCGGGCCGCACCGCGCTCACCTCGCTTCGGGGAATTCGTTTAACCTCAAAACCCGTGTCCGCTGATAAGGCGCGTACGGGACACCCATTGAGGAGTGTGTGCCGCTCGCGCGGGGGCGTGGGGGCACTGCGGCGCGGCGGCGTGAGGGCGCGGGGCCGCCGCTGCTCGCCGCTGCCCGCCGCTGCCCGCCGGCGTCATTAGAGGCAGCCGGACGCGTTATCTGATGGGATCTGCCGGATATTTATTGGGGCGGCCGGGGCGGGTCGTGTAGCGCGGTAGCGGTCTTAAATCCAACAATTTAATACCCCTCATAAAAGCGGGCGGTTGCCGCCGCCGCCGCCGCCGCTGCCGCCGCCGGCGATAATTTCTCTTATTGTCTTAATAAATTAGCTTAATTAGTGTATAAAAAAAGTCGGACGACGCGGAATCTAGTACGTCCTGGTGGGTGGTCCGGTGACGCGTAGTCGCCAATTAGTAGCGGCAGTGCGGCCGGCCCGACCCGACCCTACCCGACCCGGCCCAGTCCTGCCGGCACGGCTCCTGCTCTTTCTCAATCCACTTACAACGCACTAGACTCTCCGCCGTTGCACCAGCACTGCCTGTTACGTGTACTCAGATCCTCACTCTGCATATAACTAGATGTCGCTGGTGGTAGGTCTGCGCCGCCGGAGACCGTCTCGGCAGGGACCACCGAAACGCCGGTCTGCCGCCAAACTGTAGTATGCAAACATTACTGTGTTCCGTTATAGCTAGTGTCGTTACTGGGGTAATTAAAGTCAAGATTTTGTCTCAAGGGACGAGCGCAAAGTGGTTTAGTGTATATCATCCTAACGAGCGCCACGTTGTTATGAGCGGACGTATCACTTTACCATCAGCCGAACGTCCCGCTCGTTTCATCGCTTAATGCTTTAGAAAAAAAAAAACTAAAACGACTATTATTTGAAAACACCTGACAACCGGGTGGTTCGAATGTTCCAGCAAGAGGCTCCGCGCTGGACGCGAGGCGCGAAGGGGGCGGAGAGGAGATAGCACTACAGCGTAATAGTAAAGGAATTTTAGCATTACGTGAACCTTATCTTGTTATGTTTGTGATGCATTTGTACATTGTACATTCACGTCATCCGGTCGCTTCTCAAAGTTCTTTCAGAGGAATTATTTTTTCCTTACAGTGGTGGAGGTGGGCAGTGGCCACGTGAGGGGGGCCACGTTTGACGAAAATCTGTATTGTTATATAAATCGATGTTTTTAATTTACGGTACGAGCAAAGTATTTAAGGTATCTATACGGGAAAACGATGGAACACGTAGGACCGGACACGCAGGGTAGGTGGTGACCAAGGCAGCGGTAGCCGGCGCTGCAACCGTACCACCCGCAGCCTCCAGCGCCAGGGGAGACCCTCTGCCGCCGTTACCGTAATGACGGTGTTATTGTAAAGAAAGGGCGGCGGCAGACCCGGCGGCACCGGACACCCGGCGCCCGGCCGCCTGTCTGCGCCCACGCCCACGCGTGTGCGTCCTCTGCATTCCTCGGATGCCTCTGCGCCGCGTTTATGACACACTTACAGTTATCGCGCGATAAATCGCTCCCGCGCGAGCTCGTGCTGCGTTATAATTTGGAATATTTTACGAGCTGTCGTCAGTTGGAACACTGCGCCCGCGCTGCGCCCGCGCTGCGCCCGCGCCGCGCCCGCGCCGCAATCCGGCCGTACCATCATCCTACGGGAACGGGCCTAGTGGTAGCTAGTCAGCTCAAAAATTAAATTTCAATGAGATTGTGGATTGTACTTCCGAAAAGTGAAACCCAGTTCACTTGGCTAGTCTGTTATTTGGTATCGTAAGCATGCAAGCGTAAGCGAGCCGGATGTGCGGGGAGAGGGAGCGGCGCGGTGTGCGTGGTGCAGCGTGGTGTGCGGGGAGCGGCGCGGTGTGCAGAAGTGCAGCGTGGTATTGCGTGGTGCAGCGCAGTGTGCAGAGGTGCAGCGTGGTGTGCGTGGTGCAACGTGGTGTGCGGGGAGCAGCGCGGTGATGCGTGGTGCGGCGCGGTGTGCGTGGTGTGCGTGGTGTGCGGGGAGCAGCGCGGTGTGCGTGGTGTGCAGAGGTGCAGCGTGGTGTGCAGGGTGCAACGTGGTGTGCGGGGTGCAGCGCGGTGTGCAGGAGTGCAGCGTGGTGTGCAGGGTGCAGCGTGGTGTGCAGAGGTGCAGCGTGGTGTGCGTGGTGCAGCGCAGTGTGCAGAGTGCAGCGTGGTGTGCGTGGTGCAGCGCAGTGTGCAGGAGCAGCGCGGTGTGCGGGGTGCAGCGCGGTGTGCGTGATGCGGCGTGGTGTGCGGGGTGCGGCGTGGTGCGGGGAGCAGCGCGGTGTGCAGGAGGTGCAGCGTGGTGTGCAGAGAACAGCGCAGTGTGCAGGAGTGCAGCGTGGTGTGCGGGAGTGCAGCGCGGTGTGCAGGAGTGCAGCGTGGTGTGCAGGAGTGCAGCGTGGTGTGCGGGGTGCGGCGCGGTGTGCAGGTGCAGCGTGGTGTGCAGGAAGCAGCGCGGTGTGCAGGGTGCAACGTGGTGTGCAGGGTGCAACGTGGTGTGCGGGGTGCAGCGCGGTGTGCGGGGTGCAGCGTGGTGTGCGAGGAGCAGCGCGGTGTGCGTGGTGCAGCGTGGTGTGCGAGGCAGCGCGGTGTGCAGGGAGTGCGGCGCGGTGTGCAGAAGTGCAGCGTGGTGTGCGGGAGTGCGGCGTGGTGTGCGGGGAGCGGCGCGGTGTGCGGGGTGCGGCGTGGTGTGCGTGGTGCGGCGTGGTGTGCGGGGAGCGGCGCGGTGTGCGTGGTGCGGCGTGGTGTGCGGGGTGCGGCGTGGTGTGCGGGGAGCGGCGTGGTGCGGGGAGCAGCGCGGTGTGCGGTGTGCGTGGTGCGTGGTGTGCGTGGTGCGTGGTGTGCGAAGTGCAGCGTGGTGTGCGGGGCAGCGCGGTGTGCGTGGTGTGCGAAGTGCGGCGTGGTGTGCGAGGAAGCAGCGCGGTGTGCGGGAGTGCAGCGCAGTGTGCAGGAGTGCGGCGTGGTGTGCGAGGTGCGGCGTGGTGGTGTGCGGGGTGCGGCGTGGTGTGCAGGGTGCGGCGTGGTGTGCAGGAGCAGCGCGGTGTGCGTGGTGTGTGTGGTGCGGTGTGCGGTGTGCAGGGAGCGGCGTGGTGTGCGGGGAGCGGCGCGGTGTGTGCAGGAGCAGCGCGGTGTGCGGGGTGCGGCGTGGTGTGCGGGGAGCGGCGCGGTGTGCGTGGTGCGGCGTGGTGGTGCGTGGTGTGCGGGAGTGCGGCGCGGTGTGCGGTGTGCGGGGAGCGGCGCGGTGTGCGTGGTGTGCGGGGAGCGGCGCGGTGTGCGAGGTGCGGCGTGGTGGTGTGCGTGGTGTGCGGGAGCGGCGCGGTGTGCGGGAGTGCGGCGCGGTGTGCGGGAGTGCGGCGTGGTGTGCAGGAGCAGCGCGGTGTGCAGGAGTGCAGCGCGGTGTGCGTGGTGCAGTGTGCAGTAGTGTGCAGGAAGCAGCGCGGTGTGCAGGGTGCAGCGTGGTGTGCGGGAGTGCAGCGTGGTGTGCGAGGAAGCAGCGCGGTGTGCAGGAGTGCAGCGTGGTGTGCAGGTGCAGCGTGGTGTGCGGGGTGCGGCGCGGTGTGCAGAAGTGCAGCGTGGTGTGCGAGGAAGCAGCGCGGTGTGCAGAGGTGCGGCGTGGTGTGCAGGGAGCAGCGCGGTGTGCGTGAATGCAGCGTGGTGTGCGAGGAAGCAGCGCGGTGTGCGTGATACGGCGTGGTGTGCGAGGCAGCGCAGTGTGCGTGGTGTGCAGGAGCAGCGCAGTGTGCGAGGAAGCAGCGCAGTGTGCGAGGAAGCAGCGCAGTGTGCAGGTGCAGCGTGGTGTGCGTGGTGCAGCGCAGTGTGCGTGGTGTGCGAGGAAGCGGCGCGGTGTGCGTGGTGTGCGAGGAAGCGGCGCGGTGTGCGTGGTGCAGCGTGGTAATGCGTGGTGCGGTGTGGTGTGCAGGGTGCGGCGTGGTGTGCGAGGCAGCGCAGTGTGCAGGAGCAGCGCGGTGTGCAGGGTGCGGCGCGGTGCGTGGTGCAGCGTGGTGTGCGAAGTGCGGCGTGGTGTGCGGGAGTGCGGCGTGGTGTGCGAGGAGCAGCGCGGTGTGCAGGGTGCGGCGTGGTGTGCGTGGTGCGGCGTGGTGTGCGGGGAGCGGCGCGGTGTGCGGTGTGCGGGGAGCAGCGCGGTGTGCGAGGTGCAGCGTGGTGTGTGCGTGGTGCGGTGTGCGGTGTGCGTGGTGTGCAGGAGTGCGGCGTGGTGTGCAGAGGTGCGGCGCGGTGTGCGGGGTGCGGTGCGGTGTGCGGGAGTGCAGCGCGGTGTGCGTGGTGCGGCGTGGTGTGCGGGGAGCGGCGCGGTGTGCGTGGTGTGCGTGGTGCGGCGTGGTGTGCGGGGAGCGGCGCGGTGTGCGTGGTGCGGCGTGGTGTGCGGGGAGCAGCGCGGTGTGCGTGGTGCGGTGTGCGGTGTGCGTGGTGCGGTGTGCGGGGAGCGGCGCGGTGTGCGGGGTGCGGCGTGGTGTGCGGGGAGCGGCGCGGTGTGCGTGGTGCGGCGTGGTGTGCGTGGTGCGGCGTGGTGTGCGGGGTGCGGCGTGGTGTGCGGGGAGCGGCGCGGTGTGCGGGGTGCGGCGTGGTGTGCGTGGTGCGGCGTGGTGCGTGGAGCGGCGTGGTGTGCGTGGTGTGCGGGGAGCAGCGCGGTGTGCGTGGTGTGCGTGGTGCAGTGTGGTGTGCAGGTGCGGCGTGGTGTGCGAGGAGCGGCGCAGTGTGCGTGGTGCAGCGTGGTGTGCAGGGTGCAGCGTGGTGTGCGTGGTGTGCAGAGGTGCGGCGCGGTGTGCGTGGTGCGGCGTGGTGTGCGAGGCAGCGCGGTGTGCAGAGGTGCGGCGTGGTGTGCGGGGTGCGGCGTGGTGTGCGGGGAGCGGCGCGGTGTGCGGGGTGTGCGGGGAGCGGCGCGGTGTGCGTGGTGTGCGGGGAGCAGCGCGGTGTGCGTGGTGCGGCGTGGTGTGCGGGGAGCGGCGCGGTGTGCGTGGTGCGGCGTGGTGTGCGGGGAGCGGCGCGGTGTGCGTGGTGCGGCGTGGTGTGCGGGGAGCGGCGCGGTGTGCGGGGTGCGGCGTGGTGTGCGGGGAGCGGCGCGGTGTGCAGGAGTGCAGCGTGGTGTGCGTAGTGCAGCGTGGTGTGCGGGGTGCGGCGTGGTGTGCAGGAGTGCAGCGTAGTGTGCAGGGAGCAGCGCGGTGTGCAGGGAGCAACGCAGTGTGCGTAGTGCAGCGTAATTAATGCAGGAGCAACGCAGTGTGCAGGAGTGCAGCGTAGTGTGCAGGGAACGGCGCGGTGTGCGGCGTGGTGTGCGAAGTGCAGCGTGGTGTGCGAGGCAGCGCGGTGTGCGTGGTGTGCGGGGTGCAGCGCGGTGTGCGGGGTGCGGCGTGGTGTGCGAGGAGCAGCGCAGTGTGCGTGGTGCAACGTGGTGTGCGTGGTGCGGCGTGGTGCGGGGAGCAGCGCGGTGTGCGAGGAGCAGCGCGGTGTGCGTGATACGGCGTGGTGTGCGGGGTGCGGCGTGGTGCGGGGAGCGGTGCGGTGTGCGGGGAGCAGCGCGGTGTGCAGAGGTGCAGCGTGGTGTGCGGGGAGCAGCGCGGTGTGCGCGTGGTGTGCGAAGTGCGGCGTGGTGTGCAGGAGTGCAGCGCAGTGTGCAGGGGTGCAACGTGGTGTGCGAGAGCAGCGCAGTGTGCAGGGTGCAGCGCGGTGTGCGTGATACGGCGTGGTGTGCAGGGTGCAGCGCGGTGTGCAGGGTGCAGCGTGGTGTGCGAGGCAGCGCGGTGTGCAGAGGTGCAGCGTGGTGTGCAGGAGTGCGGCGTGGTGTGCGGGGAGCAGCGCGGTGTGCAGGAGTGCAGCGTGGTGTGCAGGGAGCAGCGCGGTGATGCGTGGTGTGCGAGGCAGCGCGGTGTGCAGGGAGCGGCGCGGTGTGCGTGATGCGGCGTGGTGTGCGTGGTGTGCAGGAGCAGCGCGGTGTGCAGGAGTGCAGCGTAGTGTGCAGGGAGCAGCGCGGTGTGCGGGGAGCAGCGCGGTGATGCGTGGTGCGGTGTGGTGTGCAGGGAGCAGCGCAGTGTGCGTGGTGCGGGGAGCAGCGCGGTGTGCAGGAGTGCAGCGTGGTGTGCGAGGAGCAGCGCGGTGTGCGTGATGCGGCGTGGTGTGCAGGAGCAGCGCGGTGTGCGGGAGTGCGGCGTGGTGTGCGAGGAAGCAGCGCGGTGTGCGGGGAGCAGCGCGGTGTGCAGGGAGCAGCGCAGTGTGCAGGGAGCAGCGCAGTGTGCAGGAGTGCAGCGTGGTGTGCGTGGTGTGCGGGGTGCGGCGTGGTGTGCAGAGGTGCAGCGTGGTGTGCGTGGTGTGCGTGGTGCAGCGTGGTGTGCGGGGAGCGGCGCGGTGTGCGAGGAGCGGCGCGGTGTGCGTAGTGCAGTGTGCAGGAGCAGCGCGGTGATGCGTGGTGCGGTGCGGTGTGCGGGGAAGCAGCGCGGTGTGCGAGGAGCAGCGCGGTGTGCGTAGTGCAGTGTGCAGGAGTGCAGCGTAGTGTGCAGGGAGCAGCGCGGTGTGCAGGGTGCAGCGTGGTGTGCAGAGGTGCAGCGTGGTGTGCGAGGCAGCGCGGTGTGCGGGAGTGCGGCGTGGTGTGCGAGGCAGCGCGGTGTGCAGGAGTGCAGCGTGGTGTGCGTGGTGCGGCGTGGTGTGCAGGGTGCGGCGTGGTGTGCGGGAGTGCGGCGTGGTGTGCGAGGCAGCGCGGTGTGCGGGAGTGCGGCGTGGTGTGCGGGGTGCGGCGTGGTGTGCGGGGAGCGGCGCGGTGTGCGGGGTGCGGCGTGGTGTGCGGGGAGCGGCGCGGTGTGCGGGGTGCGGCGTGGTGTGCGGGGAGCGGCGCGGTGTGCGTGGTGCGGCGTGGTGTGCGGGGGAGCGGCGCGGTGTGCGTGATGCGGCGTGGTGTGCGTGGTGCGGCGTGGTGTGCGGGGAGCGGCGCGGTGTGCGTGGTGCGGGGAGCGGCGCGGTGTGCGTAGTGTGCGTGGTGCAGTGTGCGTGGTGCGGTGTGCGGTGTGCGTGGTGTGCAGGGAAGCGGCGCGGTGTGCGGGAGTGCGGCGTGGTGTGCGTGGTGCGGTGTGCAGGGAGCGGCGCGGTGTGCAGGGTGCGGCGTGGTGTGCGAGGAAGCAGCGCGGTGATGCGTGGTGCGGTGTGCGGTGTGCGTGTGCGGTGCGGTGTGCGGTGTGCGTGTGCGGTGCGGTGTGCGGTGTGCGTGGTGTGCGAGGTGCGGCGTGGTGTGCGGGGAGCAGCGCGGTATTGCGTGGTGTGCGTGGTGCGGCGTGGTGTGCGGGGAGCGGTGCGGTGTGCGTGGTGTGCAGGAGCAGCGCGGTGTGCGTGGTGTGCGTAGTGCAGTGTGGTGTGCAGGAGCAGCGCGGTGTGCGAGGAGCAGCGCAGTGTGCGTAGTGTGCAGGGAGCGGCGCGGTGTGCGTGGTGTGCGTGGTGCGGTGTGCGTGATGCGGCGTGGTGTGCAGGGTGCAGCGTGGTGTGCGAGGAAGCAGCGCGGTGTGCGGCGTGGTGCGGGGAGCGGCGCGGTGTGCGAGGAGCAGCGCGGTGTGCGTGGTGTGCAGGGAGCGGCGCGGTGTGCGTGGTGCAGTGTGCGTAGTGCAGTGTGGTGTGCAGGAGTGCGGCGTGGTGTGCAGGGTGCGGCGTGGTGCGGGGAGCAGCGCGGTGTGCAGGAGTGCAGCGTGGTGTGCGTGGTGTGCGGGAAGCGGCGCGGTGTGCGTGATGCAGCGTGGTGTGCGGGGTGCGGCGTGGTGTGCGAGGCAGCGCGGTGTGCGTAGTGCGGTGTGCAGGAGCAGCGCGGTGTGCGAGGAAGCGGCGCGGTGTGCGTGGTGTGCGGGGAGCGGCGCGGTATTGCGTGGTGCGGTGTGGTGTGCGGGGTGCAGCGTGGTGTGCGAGGCAGCGCGGTGTGCAGGGTGCAGCGTGGTGTGCGAGGTGCGGCGTGGTGTGCGTGGTGTGGTGTGCGGGGTGCGGCGTGGTGTGCGGGAAGCGGCGCGGTGTGCGTAGTGTGCAGGGAGCGGCGCGGTGTGCGTGGTGCGGTGTGGTGTGCGGGGTGCGGCGTGGTGCGGGGAGCGGCGCGGTGTGCGTGGTGCGGGGAGCGGCGCAGTGTGCGAGGTGCGGCGTGGTGGTGTGCGAGGTGCGGCGTGGGGTGCGTGGTGTGCGGGGAGCGGCGCGGTGTGCGTGGTGTGCGGGGTGCGGCGTGGTGTGCGGGGAGCGGTGCGGTGTGCAGGGTGCAGCGTGGTGTGCAGGAGTGCGGCGTGGTGTGCGTGGTGTGCGTGGTGTGCGGGGTGCGGCGTGGTGTGCGGGAAGCGGCGCGGTGTGCGAGGCGGCGCGGTGTGCGGGAGTGCGGCGTGGTGTGCAGGAGTGCGGCGTGGTGTGCGGGGTGCGGCGTGGTGCGGGGAGCGGCGCGGTGTGCGTGGTGCGGTGTGCGAGGAAGCAGCGCAGTGTGCGTAGTGCAGTGTGCGTAGTGCAGTGTGGTGTGCAGGGTGCGGCGTGGTGTGCGGGAAGCGGCGCGGTGTGCGGGGAGCAGCGCAGTGTGCGTGGTGTGCGAGGAAGCAGCGCAGTGTGCGTAGTGTGCGTGGTGTGCGAGGCAGCGCGGTGTGCGTAGTGCAGTGTGCAGGAGTGCGGCGTGGTGTGCGAGGAGCAGCGCGGTGTGCGGCGTGGTGTGCGAGGAGCGGCGCGGTGTGCGTGGTGTGCGGGAGTGCGGCGTGGTGTGCGTGGTGTGCAGGGAGCAGCGCGGTATTGCGTGGTGTGCGAGGTGCGGCGTGGTGTGCGGGGAGCGGCGCGGTGTGCGTGGTGTGCGGGGAGCAGCGCGGTGTGCGTGGTGCGGTGTGCGGGGAGCGGCGCGGTGATGCGTGGTGCGGTGTGCGTGGTGCGGTGTGGTGTGCAGGGAGCAGCGCGGTGTGCGGCGTGGTGTGCAGGAGCAGCGCGGTGTGCGTGGTGTGCGGGGAAGCAGCGCAGTGTGCAGGAGTGCAGCGTGGTGTGCAGGGTGCAGCGTGGTGTGCGTGGTGCGGCGTGGTGTGCGGGGAGCGGCGCGGTGTGCGTGGTGCGGTGTGCGTGGTGTGCGGGGAGCAGCGCGGTGTGCGTGGTGTGCGTGGTGCAGTGTGCGTGGTGCAGTGTGCGTGGTGCAGTGTGCAGGGAGCAGCGCGGTGTGCGTAGTGTGCGTGGTGCGGTGTGCGGGGAGCGGTGCGGTGGAGTTTCCAAACACACGCGTGCCTTGCGTTCGACCGGACGGAGCGTTGGCAAAGCGGAACCTAGCTCAGCTGCGAGATATTTCCGGTGGACGCGGTCACTCGCCGCGCCGTCGTGTCGCAGTACTGCGCAACCAGAACACGTTTTCGTGGCAGCAGATTTCCTGTCAAAGATCGACATATTACTTCCGTCGCCCAACAGCACTGTGCGAACATTGACACGCGGACAGGCGGACAGGCGGACAGGCGGACAGGTCGGCAAGACAAACGGCGGCGGTCGGCACGCGCTCCCGCAGCCGGACCCGCGCCGTCGCGGGCAACGGTCGCTGGTTGCGGGGGTCTCTGTGACGAGGGTAATTGGCGCGGAGCGGGGCGGGGGCCAACGGAGGGCGGAGCGTTAACTTTATTTAATTGTTTTCATTTATTAATGGGGCGCACCTCGGGGACGCGCGCTGTATTAAACTCGCGCTCCGAGAGCTCGCCGGTGTAATTGAGGGAGCGGTGCGCGCGCTGCCGCGTGCCTTTCAACGTGTGGACGTGTCGAAGTCTGACGCCGAAGTTCGCGGAAGTTAATCTTGAGCTTCATTAGATAAGCGCGGCTCGCGGATGAGCGGCGCCCCCGCCCCCCGGCCCCGGCCCGTATATCCACTAATTATTAATGATTTGCCCGCCGACAGCGCGTTAGTAATTAATCTCAAATGACTGAGAAGAAAACAAATTTAATTGCGGGTACAGTTACCCGCGCTCGCCTTCGCGGCCCGCGTGGCCGCCGCGCTCCAGCTATTGTTGTATTGTTGAATTGTTGTATTGTTGAATCGTTAACGTACACTGCGTCACCGTGCGGCGGTTCCGCCTTCTATTTATCGTAGGCGTGTCGTAAGGTGGTCGTCGCGCGCGGAACCGCCTTGAAACAGGCGCGATTTGATCGCGCAATCTAGCTCGGACATGTCTCATGGAGTTCTATCCCCTGACAATGCCGAATGGCTACTAGTCACACGTACCACCGAGTGCGCGTGGTGCGCCGGGTGCGCCGGCCGCTACCTGCGAGACAAGCGCGTACGGAGGGCAGCTCGCAGCGTTGAGACGGGGCGACATTTTATGAAAATGTGCACACTGTTTCGCTCACCTGTCACTGTTCCACTGGTCCTTGTTCACGAGGAAGTCACAAGCTCACCGGCGGAAGCGTTGGGCCCAGTTCGCACACAGGAGGTGGACATTAGCACACAATGGCGCAGCTGCAGACTGCGCGCCGCCCGCCGCCCGCCGCCCGCCGCCCGCCGCCCGCCGCCGCTTAAACTGTACTACGATTTGTTTATATTAATTACTTATGTTAGCTTCCCTCTCCCCATCCCTCACCCGTTACCAAAAGGTGGAAAGTGCGCAAGGGGCGCAACTTGTCGCTCCTGACGGAAGTTGTAAGATATAGGTGTACCGCACAATGGTAGCGCTTCCGCAATGGAAGAGGGTGGTTTTGTGGAAACGCATGGAGCGCATACATAATGTGGCCAGCAGATCGCGGAACAGCAGCCGGCACTCGCTGGACGCATTTGCATACAATAATAGCAACGGCAACCGCATTACACGCGCGCTACACACGCTCCACACGCTGCCCGCGCCTGACCTGCGCGCGCCCCACACGTCCGGCCGCGGAGACTGCATTCGCGCAGATGGCCCTTAGCTACAAAAGGCCAATACCACGCGCCGGTACTTCTTTATCTACGAGTGTACTATCGCAACACGGCCCCGCTTTCACACCATGCACGAGCACTCCGCCGACGAGCGCGTGCAGCGTGCAGCGTGCGGCGTGCTGCGTGCTGCGTGCAGCGCCGGCGGACTGTCACGCGGTACCGGCCTCCGGCTCTGTCACCGTCCAAACAACACCACTTGTGGGTGGCAGTGATGACCTCAAAGCAAGTGTGCAGCCTGTTAGTTGTTATACGCACTTTCAGGTTTCATTGCTGTCGTAGTTTCACGACGGGTGCGGTTGCTGTGGCCGAGCGCACGTTAAACTCCCACCGAGCGGGCACCTCGGTGCACGCGGTGCATGCGGTGCACTCGGCGCACGCGGCGCACGCGGCGCACGAGATGCTGTAAGCCCCGCTCTAACAGCCGGGGAACTGAACGATCACTTACTTAACTTCGTTGACGGCAAATTGTTCGATAACTGTGAAAAATTGAGGCCGCGTTAACTGTACAAATTGAGTGAAGCCACACCTCCCTCTCGGGCCTCCCTGGCTTCCCGGGCCTCCTGAGCCTCCCGGCCCATTCCAAGCCCCGACCCCGCGCGTACACTCCTCGTTCCACCTCCTCCACTTCACCCCCGCCAGGAGGGAAATGAAAATATCGACTGAGCCGCTCCGTATTATGCAGGAATTCCCACAAATAATATATCATAAAAAGCGAGAAGTATATAGTTTTACGCGCGAGAGCGGGAGCGGAAGCGGGAGCGGGCAGAGCATGAAAGCTTCAGCCGTGAAATTGATCTGCTACGTGTGATCGTGCACTCCCGCGTCGTGCCGCAAAGTGTCGCTCGGCGAGCCGCAGCTGCGACGCCAACGAGGGCGCGGCGTTGCGCGAGGTGACGCGAGGCGGCGAGGCCAATCCGCACGTCCAGTCCAGTCGCGTAGATTTATATTTAAAATCCTCTGATTCAAGCCGTTTTTGATTGTTTTAATCAATAAAGTCTCGAGAGCAGCGGGGCCTCCGCCCCTTGCTCAGTGGAACGCGCGCCCGTAACGACGAGGGGCAGAAAGGAGTCTCGTGACACCAGTACTGGCACTGACTCGGCGACATTTGCGTCGGAAGCTGGTGTATGCACAGCCTTCGCCCTGCTGCTAGCAGACCTCTCAGAGTATCGGCCCGCGAGTCTGGGCTGTATCATATATGATATATGTTCGTAAAGACAAGTATCAAAGTGTTACTTGGTTACACACATTTAATACAGATAAGTATTCTGTAAATTAATCTAATATTTAGGAATACGCACCTACACGCCGCACGACGCCGCACGACGCCGCACGACGCCGCGCGACGCCGCACTGTCCGGCCGCCGCCCCGTCAATGCTCATTTACTGACCGGTTTCCCGGACGGCATGTAATCACTCACACACGCACACACACACAATGTACATACATACATTATAATGCACTTGTACACAGCAATACGCACACATGCATAGGATCTCTGATCCCACTGTAACGAAAAGGACGCGGTTCCACATAGTTAAGAGAGCAGCGGCCGGCCCGGCGTCACTTCCGGGCCAGCCGCTGCTTTGGAGTCGCGTCCTTTAATTGTTTCGTTACAACTTTGCGATGTGAATTGCCGCGCACAGTGGCCCGCGCCCCCGGCACCCGGCCGCTCCTCTGCCTCGTGCAGGGCATCCAGCCCGTGGCCAGCGACCTGGTCTGCGGGAGCACTTTGCGCACTGACTCCGACCAGCCGTCGAATCCTGCTAACACAGTTGTTATTGGCACAATCAGCGCTGCAGCCGCGCGCCGCGCGCCGCACCGGTGCGATTGCTCTCGTTCGTGGATGCAACTGCAACTATTCGCTTTCGACGCGTTTTCACGATTTCGCACGTCGATTACGTCCTGGACGCGAACCACGTGCGGCACGTGCCTCACGTGCTCCACCGCGGGCCACTGCGTTAACTGTGAGTACTGAGCTAACTTATTACACGATATTATTATAAGCACTTAAATTTAAGTCCTTGTTTAAATGTTATTAATAAGTACTAAGTTAGCGCGCGGGCCCAACGCGTTTGCGAGCTTCAGCAACGACAGCGGGATACGAACGCTGAAGGAATACATCGCGAGGAAACCTGCACATGAGTTACAATTTATTCTAAGGTGAGTGTGAAGTCAAGCTGCAGGGTTGTCCCCTTAATACCGCCACCGCCACCGCCACCGCCACCGCCACCGCGCACCGGTACACCCAGTGAGCGAAATTCAAAACAATAGATGATTGAGCGCGCGTTTCCGGTTGCTGATACTTTAATTAACTGCGCATTCGTCTCTCGGCCTGTAAATCAATCGCCGCCCGCCGCCCGCCGCTTGCCGCCGCACAAATCGGCTCACAAAATATGTGACTTAGAGTTAACTAATAATAGCCAATTGTCGGCGGCGAGCGGCGGGCAGCGAGCGGCGGGCGGCGAGCGGCGGGCTGCGAGCGGCGGGCGGCGAGCAACGGGCGGCAAGCGGCGGGCGGCGAGCGGCGAGCAACGAGCGGCGAGCGACGGGCGGCGAGCGGCGGGCGGCAGGCGGCGGGCGGCGGCCGCGGGGAGGGTGACGCTGCTGTCTCTAGTGTTTATTAATTCTTCGGTAGTTATTTTTGAACACACGAATGCAACGAAATTGTTTTGATGTAGACAACCCACCTAGTGGGCCGTCGTCCCACTTCCAATTCTGGGAGTCCCCGGCTCACATGGGTGAGCGGTGCTGCGGGCCAAGATCATCAAAACAATTTTTTTGATGTGCGTGTGTTCTTATCTTGAACAATTACCGTTCTCGCGCGCACGGCCCCGAGAGTGCGCCGGCGCGGACACCGGACGAAGTAATCTAGTCAAGGACCTTTCCGGGCCCCCGCGGCCTGCTGCTGGCCGCTACTTCGCGGCCGCGCTCACGCGGGCACGGTTTTCTTAAAACAAGCTCGGGTTTCCGACATGCACCAGTACTTGCGCAGCGAATTGCTGACACCTTCCCGCGCACCTCCCGACGGCCGCGCGCACGCGTCACGTTGTTACTGTGCGCCTGCGCCGTTGCTAACCGAGTTACTGCAGCGGCGCGGCGCGGTGCGGTGCGGCGCGGCGCGGCGCGGCGCGGTACATAATTAACGCTCACTCCTAAGCACGTGTTGGGCCATAAATCGAGATGCGCTTCACTTAAATTTAGTTGCGGTGTGAAATATACGTCGCGCGCCTCCCCCCGACGGAGTCTTGCCGCAACAATGCCGTCTGATGGATTTTGGCGAATCTACTTTAGATATAATATTTAGTTGTTGTTGTAACAGCTTATGCTTTGGGCTTGTAGCTTATGTTTTCTGCTCGCATGCAACGTGCATGCAGTCCGCGTGCATCACGTTTTGAGTGTAGTGTGTCATTCACGAATGTAAACTGCAAAGTTAAAGAAAACTTCAAACACATCGACATCCATCAACTAACGCAAGAAATTCCTGGAGGAACAGAGGGCGCAGGCCTCAGGTGGACTCCGTGCCTCTGCCGCGGCACAGTGTACGTTTCCCAGCTCTGATTCATTGATAATTCCATCCATCCATCCTATTGCCTTGGGTTCGTCTCGGATGTACTTTGTTATAATTTTGCACGTGTTCAAAATAACGATTTCTTCCAGGTCTATTAAGTGCAGGTCACGCAGCAGACCGTGTGGGATAGCACCGGTTGTGGACAGGAACATTGAGAGTATAACATCTAGATACTTCATCCTTCAGCTCTGAACATTTGTTCCTATCCTTGTGTCTTCTGCGTGGTCGGCGTGTCCGGAGCCGCGGTGGCGGCTAGGTACGTGTGTGGTAGTTTTATTTATTTTATCTTGTAAAGCTGCAGTGGGCCTGCCGGAATGGACTGTCCTGTCCGCGCGTGCTGGGCGGCCGTAGAACAGCTGAAGTTGTTTACTATGATCCCTCTTGGTCTGAGACTGCACTGAAACTGTTACCTTTGGGTATTGCTGGGTTCAGTAAAGTTCATTCGCCTGCTTCCTCTAGATGGTGAGGTCTGCCGCTAAGTTGGTAACGCGAAAGTATGACCACATGAGGAACATATTGACATGTTTGCTCTGCCCCCTGCGAACTCCTGGTTTACCAGCCCCGGTGGTCACGGGTTGGAAAGTATTTTTCCCTTGCGTAACATTCAAGGCCGGAATGGATGGAGTTGCATTTAATATTCCACAGGGAGGTCACCGTCTATTATTATTATTATTTCCATTATTATTTATTACATACATTTCTAACCGCTGCTTCATTAACTTGTATATACTGTAATATCTTATTTATTGTTATGTCTAGTCACAGATTTCCTTATTATTAAATGAATTTCTTGAGATTCCCTGCAGGGCGGAGTGTAGAAGTTGAACAAAGCTTGCGTCTATTTCCCTTTACTTTTCTAGAACAGCCCGTATCTCGCGGTTGGAACAAAGTATTTTCCTATCGCCAATTGACATTTGTCCCTCTGCAGGCGCAGAAGTGATAGAGAGGTCATGAGACATTTTATCATGTTTCGTGGTATACTATTTGTGGTATCTCGATACTCTAGAGTCTAGAGTAACATCGTTAACGGCGGACACTGCGTTCCATCGGGCTGTTCCGTACACTCCTGAGCCGGGGGTGCTCGGCGAGCCACAACAGGCAAATAATTAATAAATAAATTGAACGTTTCATTAATAGTAACCCCGACAAGAATTCATTGCGAATCAAATCAAACGGATCACCTAATAGCTGCCGGTCTCTATCGAGGGCGTATTAAATGAGTAAAAGCTCGAATCCCCTCTTCGGGGTGCAATAAAAAAAGCAATAAGGAGCAAACAAAGCGGCGGGTCCGGCGGCCGCGGGCGGCACACCCTTCCGCGGTGCGCACCCCGACGCACCCCGCTACCCGCTACCCGGTACCGGGAACGTATCGCGTAAAATTCAATTACCTCCGCAACATTAATCAAAGAGATGCGCCCAATTTCGCGCCCGCGCCCGCGCCCGCTCTCGCGCCCGTTCCCGCTCCTGCGCCCGCGCAGTAACACAATGGTTAGTTCCGTGCGCGGCTCGCCGCTCGCCTGAAACTCGCACCGCTGCTGGCAATACGGTAGGGCACCTCCGCATTCACCTCCACTAGGAGACGCTGGCCCGGACTGGAGCAGCCCCGGGGGATATCGTGGGGTTTCATGGTGCTGCAGACATTAGTTTTTGTTTTTGGTCATCGAAACGTGAAGTTCATTTGTTGCATAGAGGCGGACTTCCCCCCGCGGCCGCCCTGGAGTCGGACTGCAGTCTGTGCGCCGCATCCGCTCTCCGGTAGATTCGGGATTAGGCGATCCAAGTGTCCTCCAAAGCACCTACGGCCGTCGCTGGTGTGGAGTTGCAGTTATTCTTGTACCTGCTACCATCGGTGCGCGCCGCCGCAGTGCCCACGACGAGCGGGACTCGCCGCGCGATGCGGCGGCGCGGCGGCGCGGCGGCGCGGCGGCGCGGCGGCGGCGTACAAAAGAATCTGTATATTGGAGGGTCGCGATTGTCTCCATATCACGGGCGCCCCTCGCGCGTCAAATGGAATACTCTTCGTCGCGGGCTGTCGCCGCGAAAAAACTAATAAAATTCCGCATTACACGCGCGAAAATATTGCTCTGACCCGCGAGCCCCCTACAACACCCGCGCGCCCCCTACAACACCCGCGTGGCTTCCACTCGGAGAAGTGCTCGCCGGGGAGCAGCGCCGCCCCGCCCCGACCCGACCCGCCCCGACCCGCGAGTACTTGCGTACGCAATAAACGCATTCCGGCTGCACCGCGCCGAATTAAAAATCAAATAATGCAGCGCGCACGTGTCCGCCGCCCCCCGCGCGCACCCCGCGCACCCCGCGCGCCCCGCGCACCGCCTGTTGAACAAGTGCGCTAATAAAATTAGGCGCGTAAAGCGTGCGCTCGCCGGACCGGAAGTGTTCGCGATATAAACACGAGGTTAGTTTGGTATGCGGTGCAAGTGCTGGGCCTAGTGCTGTATATATGACAGCCACCGGAGCCGGATCGGACTCCATTGACTAGCCCACACGGAGCCCATCCGTCGCTGATTACAGGTTATCAACAGCCCAGGCATGCAATAACACGCGATAACAGATGTAGTGGCGGCGACGGGGCCGCACCCCCGGCCCGCCCCGCCCCGCCCCGCCCCGGCACGACGCGACAGGATATGAACAATATTCAGTGCTGCAATATATATTTGCAGGCCGTGTGCGGGCGGCGGGCGGCGGGCGGCGGGTGGCGGGTGGCGGGCTGGTCGCAGGTACGGGTTAATGAAAAGTTCAATATGTGCGCACGTGCGCGGCCCGCTGGCTCGCCCCGCGCGCCACCCTCCTCATCGAAACCAATTTCGCATGTCATAAAACCGAATTACAGGGCCTCGGACGATTTGTCGTCCGGCGCGCGGCGCATTAATCTCCTTAGCGGGTGCGCGCGGGCGAGCGCGGCGCGGGCGCGGGCGAGCGCGGGGCCGGCGGACGGCGGACGGTTGAACTGATACGGGGGCCGGGGCACGTGGCCGGCCCCGCCGCGCCGCCCGCACCCCGCACCGCGCACCGCCACTTCACAATTTATTAAACAAAATTCACTCGCTGAGTGAGTACGCACCTTTTGATAATGTTTCCGCGCCGCCGGGTGCAGAGTTCACTTGCTCCGCGTTACACCGCGCCCGCCCGCGCCCGCCCGCGCCCGCCCGCACGTCCGGCGCGTACTGTTCGCTTCGTCTGAGAACCCGGTGCATCTTCTCAGAGAAATGTTTTGGTATAATCCCAAAATTTCCTGGAGGTACACAGCTTGTAACTTTTTAAAATAGTTAATGCCGTTGCGGGGCGGAGGCAGGCCGCCGAGAGCAGCCGGAAGCTGGCTGTAGAGCCCCCGCCACTACCGCCGCGCACCCCGCGCACCCCGCGCACCCCGCGCAACACGCGCACCCCGCGCACCCCGCGCACCCCGCGCAACACGCGCACCCCGCGCACCCCGCGCACCCCGCGCACCCCGCGCACCCCGCGCAACACGCCGCCGCGGCGCGCGCGACACTAAATTGCCTTAATGAAAAGCGTTCCGGAGACACCGCGGCGGCCGCGCTCCGCCTCAGACTTTGAACTGCTGCTCAGCACCTAGAACTAACGCATTCATGTTAATTTCGCTTACAGGGGGATGTGTCCGTGATCGTGCACGCCGCGTTCTCATAAACGACCGTGGACATCGTGCTTTGAGAAGATTACTTCAAATCGGATTCCAGTGATTAAATGGGACATTCTAAATATCCGGGATCACTTCGAAGCCGTGCAGGTTCCGCTTCACATCGTGGCCTGCAGACGGCGAGCCGCCGCCGCCGCCGCCGCCGCCGCCGCCGCCGCCGCCGGGGCTTTCGACCTTGTGCGAGAAGAATCTCCTCGTCCGCTGCGGAATCCATAGCCACACGGATACAATAGTACAACAAACTGAAGCTTGACCTGCAACTCGACATATATAGAGGAGTAGTTCCTGCCGAGGTCAGCGAACCGACATGTTCTTTACATGCCACAGATGGTACATGGGACTATTTACTAACACATCAAATTGAATAATAAAAACGAGTTCAGTGTTTGAACTGCACCAGCTCCCAGAAAACCGAAGATTTAAGGTAAATTGTAATGTCTGCCAATAAATATTATACATTACATAATATTATAAGCCAAAGTGAACACTTTTTTTTATGATTAAGCAGCACGCACATTCCGGCACAGGTAGCATGGCCTGCGGTACCGCCTGGCACGAGAGCCCTCGTTTATAGGGGTTTACATGAAAAGATTTGGGCCTATTGCCGCCACGCTGGCGCAACGCAGGTCGATGGGACACAGAGTCTCGTTTTTGATTAGCAGAAGCCACTACAAATAGGTGAGGTGGTTTACGTTCGACCTCGCACCCCCGCGGCTGCGCGGAGTAAGGTCCGTGTCGTACCGTCGCGCACACGTCGCGCACACGTCCCGCAGCGCCGCGCTTTACTATCTTCGTTAAGTATTTTTGGGACGTCCACTTGATAGCAAGTGATACGCCCGCCCGCCTATAACATCGTGGCGCTGGTTAGGATGGTATATATTGCTCTACATTGCGCTCGTCGCCTGAGGCATGATGTAACGAGATACATTAATTTATAAAAGTAAATTAATGATTCTATAAAAAATATTAAAAAATAAATAAGAAATAGGTGTCTTTCAAATATACAACTATACAAAAATACTTTAAACAAACTTCGTTCTATATCTGAAACACGAATATGTGTAAGGAAGTTAAATGTGGAAAAAGGTTCATTATAATAAATAAAAAAGTGAAAGTCCAATAGTTGGGTGTCCGTGAAACGTCCTAAGGACGTAATAAGGAACAGTTCGTGTATCGGCCGGCCGTGCGGGCGTCGCAGGTCTGTCGCAGTTCAGTGATACGACCACTTCGGTAATCACTTGGTTGAATGTCACCTTTGAAGGTTGCGCTCGCGTTATGGTTTGACACCTTATCTTATTAGATTTTTCCAAGTCGGGTGCCTTGATGATGAGGCTGCAGACAGTCTGCCGTCCCTATTTTATGAATTTTGCAAATAAAGGTTTCGATAGCTCCTCATGTTTTAAGATATGTGGCGAGTTGTCGGTGAGCGAGATAAGCTTGATCAAAACAGCATTTTACTCAACGACAAAGACTCTAAAAATAATATTTATTGGCTATATCCACTACAGCGGTTAGCGGAGTTATGCATTTACTTCATGAATGGTGGTTGCTGGTGGGAGTACAATCTCTCAAGGCTGCGATGTAATCGCTTTGCCATTCTATGAGGTGAGCAATGAGCTCTCGAATGCACTCCGCGGATTGCGATCCGTGCTGACTGCGTAGTTGGTGGTGAAGTCAATTCCAACACTTTACGATGCGTCTGCAAGTGCACCTGGCTAGTGAAGGTGGTGGCTCGTACAAAGGACTAACCTTTATATCTATTATGTATATCTGGTTACGGCTCCATTCGGGTTCTGCCCGCCGTACCGATCGGACGTCCCATGCGTCCGCTGCCAGTGCGCGATACAGTTACGCCCGCTCCGTTCGACTCGCCCGTGCACGTGCGCGCCACATCGCCGCTCAGGCGGCCGCCATTTGCGCTCGCGTGCGCCAGTGCAAGTGCAGATAGTGAAGTTTAGATACCAGCACGCGAAAACTCTGCCGGAGCCTGGTTCCGGCACTGTAAGTAGCTTTCTCTTTAATCGCCTCAGAGGCGAGGTTATAGTATAGAGCCTGTTGCATTAGGCGACGGCTGGATCCCCTGCCGAATAGATACACAACCCCCGCCGCACGGCGAGCGGCTCTCAACAAAATGGCGTCCGTGCAAATGGACGCCTTACTCACCAGTTTGCGTGCTTTGCACGCAAACAATTCCCTGAGCCTGGGAAGAATTCACCAAGTCGGCCTCTACCCTTCCCACGCGTTCCGTGAACTTGGACACGGACAGCCCGGCCTCTCCGGACCCGACTCCCGCGACTCGAGAGCATAACAAGGCGAGGGCCCCATGGCGGGGCCTTCAAGTCGAGCTGCCCGCCTCCTCTGAATCCGACTCGGAGGGCACCGCTAGCGGCAGCGACATGGAGGTGGACCGTCACTCTCAAGATCACCGACGAAGAGGGCTTCACCCTCTACGTCAAAAGCGCAAACGCGCTTCTAAGCGGCTTTCCGAGTCAAACTCGGACCGCTCCTCGCCGACCAGCACGCCGGCAAAAGGCTGCGCCTCTTGCGCACCAGCACTTCGGCCCCACCCGAAAACGCGGCCCGAAGCCGCCTCCCCGGTGTCCTCCAGGACAAGACTAAATGGAACGATGTTTCCAGGTGGTTCGCGAACCACAAAATTGCATGCCCAAAGCGCAGAACACCGCGCAGGGTATCCGCATCAACCTAGCAACGGTTGACGACTTCCGGGCTGCCACCAGGCACCTGCGGAACGCCGGACTCGGCTTCCACACGTTCGCTCTCCCCGAGGAGAAGCACCTCCGCGTTGTCATACGCGGAATCCCAACGGAGATCGACATCTCCGAGGTCGTCGACGACCTCAAAAACAAAACTTCCCCGTGCTGGAAGCCCGTCGCATGACAAGCATGCGAACAAAGGCCGCACTCCCACTCATTCTGACAAGTCTCGAACTCTCTCCGGAGGTAAAGATCTTCGAGATCACCCGCCTGTGCAACCTCACCAGCGTGAGGGTGGGAATACCGCACAAAGGCATCATCGGCCAATGCCACCGATGCCAACTTTACGGCCACTCAGCCCGTAACTGCTTCGCCCGCCCGAGGTGCGTCAAATGCACCAGGGACCACGGGACGAAGGGTGCTCCCGCACCGCGGAAGCGACAAACCCGCCGAGCTGCGTCCTGTGCAAAACCGAGGGACACCCCGCGAATTATCGCGGGTGCGCAAAGCCCCGCGTAGGCAACCCGGGGCCGCACAACGGCTCACCACCGCCCCACAAAGGCTGCACCGCAGCCATCTGCCTCGTCTAGGCCACCGCCCGCACAGCCGGCCGTTCCGCCGGCGGTGTCGGCGTGGAATAACCGCTCCTTAAGCCAAAGCCGCCCCTTTGTCGGGGCCGCCGAAACCACAGGCTGCTCCCAGCCAAACACCTCCGCCTTCGGGCTCCAGAACATTCTCGCCTACATCCAAAGGTGAGCATTAAAGATATTCTTCTCTTAGGAGGAAAATTGCGAGCCGCTCAAAACTCGCATGATAGGTTGAGGGCCTGCATCGAGCACGCAGACACACTCGCTGCGCTAGAAGAACCCTTCATGTAACCACCCCCCAGGATTCTGCCCGAGACCTTTGGTATTCCATCTCATTCTGACGTTTTGCAGATACACAGGGTCTTAGGAAGAATCAAACCCCGCTCGCTGACTGTCGCGTACTTCAACGCGAACGGCATCCGCTCTCAAAAGGAGGAAATAAGCCTGTTTCTTAGGAACCATGACGTCGACGTCATGCTCATTCAGGAAACATTCCTCAAACCGTTTCATCGCGATCCGAAAATCGCGAACTATCATATTATCCGCCACGACAGGCTGACCGCCCCAGGAGGCGGCACTTATCTACTTCAAGCGGGCCCTGCATTGCATACCGCTTGTTAGTCCAACCCTCGCCAAAATAGAAGCCTCGGCGTGTAAAATCTCCCTCACCGGTCATCAACCGATCGTCCTAGCATCCGTCTATCTGTCCCCGACAAAAGAAATGCGGGAAACAGACATAAGAACCCTTCTCGACCTAGGGCCGGCTGTCATCGTCGCCGGCGATCTAAACAGCAGGCATAGGACCTGGGACCCGATCATGTCAAACCGAAATGGTATAATCCTCTCCAAACTCGCGGATAAGCTCAAGTTTAACATTGTAGCGCCGCAAACCCCGACGAGATACCCTACCGTCGCGTTTCACAACCCATCCACACTAGACATTGCGTTGTTCAATAACGTAACCGTCCCACTGCATTCGATCGAGACCATAGACGATCTCAGATCCGACCACCGCCCGGTTCTTATGAAGCTGGGCCGGCCCGCTGGTGAGGTCCCTCTGACCAAAACCATCGTCAACTGGCGCAGCCTCGAGGTCAAACTCAAGGCCGCGAACCCCCAGCACCTAGACGGAATCCCTGATACGATCGACTCGCTCGGCGCTGCAAACCGAGCGATCGACTCGTTAACGAATCACATTGCCACAGCCGTCGAGGAATCGTCGAGAACGGTGCTCGAGTCGGACTATCTGCTCGGGTCCTTCCCGGCGGACATTTGTCGGCTGATAAGAGCGATAAAAGGATAGGAAGGATAAGAGGATAAAACTGCGCCGCCTTCAAAGGCTGGTAAAAGAGCGCATATCCGAACTCAGATCCGACAGATGGGACAATCTGCTTTGCGACTTGGAGCCTTCGAGCGCCAACTTTTGGCGTCTGGCCCGCAGTCTCAAAGCGGAGAACATGGCCCGCATGCCTCCCCTCGTAATGAGCGATGGTTCCTCCCTTGCGTTGGAGGATGCCGAAAAAGCAGATTGTCTCGCCGACAGTCTAGAGAGCCAGTGCACTCCCTCTACCGCACCAGTGGACCCCGATCACCTCAAGTTGGTCGAGGACGAGGTGCGCCGCAGGGCAGCCTCCCACCAGAAGCTCCCCTCTAAAACCGGTTTCCCCGGTGAGGTCGTTGACATCATAAAGAGGCTGAAAACCAGATCAGCCCGGGATCCGACAACATCTCCAACAGGTTGTGAAAAGTCTCCGCCCCGATCGTCGGTCTGCTAGTGGCCATATTCAACGCCCTGCTAACCGACTGCTCCTTCCCAGACGCCTGGAAAGAGGCCGTAGTGATAGGTATTCCGAAGCCTGGAAAGCCGAGGAACCTACCCAACAGCTACCGTCCGATCAGCCTACTGAACACCTTGGGCAAACTTTACGAGCGCATAATTCTAGAGCGTCTGCGCCATTTCACCGCAGAGAACAACCTCCTCCCGGATGAACAGTTCGGATTCAGGAGCAACCACTCTTGCGTTCATCAAGTGCACCGACTGACCGAGCACATTCTGGTCGGTCTCGAGCACAAACGACTGATCGACACCTGCGCCGTCCTATTCGACGTCGCCAAGGCGTTCGACAAAGTCTGGCACGAAGGCTTGATATACGCTTTACACTCTCAAAGTGCCAGACCGTCTGGTCACCGTCATTCGAGACTACCTCTCGAATCGCTCCTTCCGCTTTCGCGTCGAGTACGCTCTCCTCGCCCCGGCCGATTAAAGCCGGTGTCCCTCAAGGTTCTTGCCTCTCCCCGCTACTCTTCTCGCTCTACACGAGCGACATACCGAAGACCCCTTCGTCAAGATGGCCCTTTTCGCGGACGACACCGCTCTTTATCATTCCGGCAGAGCTCCGGGTATTATAACGAAGCGCCTACAGAACGCGACCACCCGCCTAGGCGAGTGGTTCCGGACGTGGCGAATCGATATAAACCCGGAGAAAAGTGAAGCCATTCACTTCACCCACCGTAGGTCATCAACCCTTCTCAAGAAGGCGAAAAACGCGGCCATGAACTCGGCCAGCTCTCGCTCTTCGGCCAGCCGATCCCATGGAGCTCGGTCAAATACCTCGGCGTCACACTCGACACCAGACTCAATTTCGTCGCCCACATCCGCGAAGCCTGAAAGCGGCCCAAGTACTGGGCAAGCTATACCTGCTGTGTAAGAAGAGCAAGCTCTCTCTCAGACACAAGCTTCACCTTTACAAGGTATGCGTAAGACCTATAATGTCTTACGCAAGCGTTATCTTCGCCCATTCGTCCGAAGACCGTCTCAAACCTCTGCAGACTCTCCAGAACCGTTTTACCCGCACCGCGACTGGTGCCGAATGGTACCAGCGCAATGTGGACATCCACAGCGACCTTAAACTCCCAACGATCAAGGAGCATTTCAGAGAGTGCTCCGTGACCTACTTCGCCAAGGCGGCAACTCATCCCAACCCTCTGGTGGCCAGCGCGGCCAACTACGTGCTACCTCCGAATCCCAGGACGAAAAGCGCAGACCGCGGCGCATATCTATTCCGACATCCCAAGGGTCCCGCAAACCACACACATGCCCTCAGTCACCGACAGCGCCGACGTCACCACACACACTTCGGACACTACCAACACGCTCCGAATATCAGCATCACGCCGCCCTCGCTTCAGAACGCGGCGCCGCAGCTCTCACACCGCGTACACTAAGTACACCTGCGACCGTGGGCGGTCCTCGCCGCCAGAGATTCCGATACAGGCGAAGGTAGTCAGGGAACGGGCCCGCGCCCGGCCTCGACGACCGAGTAGAATCGCCAGATAAAGAACTACAGAACCAGACACACACAATCATCCGCCAGACAGCTACATCCCGCGTAGCTGTTTTGGTTATAGAAACTCAGGCCGTGGATCCGGGTCCACGAGCCCAGTGTCAGATGAGCTGTAAGAGCCGCTGTGGCTTGCAGCCCTGTCTACAACAAGAATATAGTGGTTACGGCTGTATCTTGTGAGGTGCCTCCTCTCACATTGCCACGCGCAATTTGATCACAGTTTGTGCTTACGCACTAACAATGAGCCGAGTGCTCTACTGGTTCGCCAGTAAACCTTGCTGTGGACTGCGGTCCGGGGCCAATTAAACTCTCCCTGTTTCTTGCGCAATATTTGGTTGGCGCTCACCGCATACGGCGGGGTCTGTTTACTGGAGCCGTATGCCATCTCCATATTTTTTTAAAATGTGAGGATGAGAACTTAAACACTTGTGTCGGTGTCTTAGGAATTAATAAATATTGTGAACCCGTAACAAGACGTGGAGCCCATTACAAGCGTGAAGGGATTGTAAATAAGGAAATAAACCACACAAACGGCATCGGACAATCTTAACAAATATTCGTCCTTCTATATAAACCTAAAAGAACTAAATATTACTATAGTATAAACACAACGTAGAACAAGCTCCTAATCGAGACGATCACAAAGTATATTAATATAAATAATTAACGGCCAAAACATAAACATAAACTAAAAACAATAATACGCATCACCCTGGTCGCGTAGGACACGATTACCTGAGATCCTAAATATTGTTTGTTTAGTAGTTATTTAATATCGATTATATTTAAAGAAGGGAGTAAGGTTTCAATAGGATGTTGAGTCTCATTAGCCCAGTAATTCTATTACATTAGCTACTCCATACTCCTAGATATTTGCTCTTCACTATTTGGCGGCGGTTTGGAATAGACGCTGCGGTGGTACCTTGAGGGTCTGCGGCATCCGGCGAGCGGCAAGTGTAAGGCGTGGAGTGGGGTCTTGTCGCAGGCGCGCGCCAGGTATCCTGGTTGTCGATGCACCGGCCAGGAGGAACAGTTACACTGGCATTTGACGGTTTAGTACGATTTATTTTCAAATCTCCGTAAGCCAGGGCAGTGCGGCACGTTTCTGTTCGGAGGGAACTGGCTCATTTACCATTCACCTTTTCCGCGTTGACATACATTCTGTACTTTTAACCGCAAAAACCGGAACAATTCGCCGACAAAAAGAGCAGGGGATTTATTCAATAAAATGTGCTTCAAGAAATTCATTATCTCCTGCTTCATTTGACGGTGACACGCCCACAACAATGGGGCGCTGATAGAGAAGGGGGCGCAGCACCAATGTCACCAGTTCTAGCGTGTTAGAAACCGAATGCCTGCAACTGCCTTAATCGCTGCTGTGCTGCTGTGGCCACAAAGCGAGCGAGAAGTGTGTGTTCCCGCTGCTGCGTGACCCCCATGAGTCCCCATGAATCGGCTCTTAATAATAACACTTCCGATTTTTTTTCCTGAAATAAATAATTATTTCTCTTTTATTTCAACATAAAATCATTTAGCTCCGTCTGTGGTCGCGTTCTGCAATGGCCATCAAAAGTACTGGCGGTGTACATTTTATTGAAGAAAAAACAAAATCTGACTTCTGAAAATATAATTAGAGATGAGGTTGTAGGTGGAGGCCCCAGGGTCCGAGCTCGCGGGGTTGCGGGCTCGCGGGGTAGCGGCGGGCCGGGGGCCGGGAGCCGCGGGCGCACCCGGTGACAGTGCAAGACGGATGTCGCGCGGCCGGCCCCCGCCGCGCATGGGAACGCGCCACAAAAACCGCTCCGAACAGATGCCTATCGCGCGCGCCGACATCAATCTTGGTGTCGGGGCCCGCCGCTCCGCCGCCGCTCCGCCGCCGCCCCGACCGTCGCCCCCAACGACCCCGACGCACCCGTCGCCCCCGCCGCTCCTCATCATTACTCAAACGCGTGTTTAAATAATGACGCAACCGCGCCGCCGTGACTCCGCGTTTTGCCAATTCATTGCGCGCCGTCCGCGGCACCGGGGTCACTGCAGCCGTCCGGTGGTCCCGTCACTGCTTCACGTCAACGATTGCTCCAACTAACATCACACAACACTCCAAAGCAGGACATGCGCCGACGGAAGTAAGAGGTGAAACGGGCCCGCGCGCACTACCAACCGTACTGCAAGTGCGGCAAACAGAACCCCCGTGAGCCGCGCCCGCCGCCGCGCCCGCCGCTGCCGCGCTCTGCTTTACAACTAGTCTCTCTAGCTGTAAATAAATTTGTAACTGCAAGTACATGACAACAGTTTTTCCTGCTTTCGCGGATAAAACGTGTCCGCGGGCGCGGTTAACTGTGTGGCAGAGCTCGCCGCGCCTGCCGCGCCTGCCGCGCCCGCTGCGATGGCGCGCCGCTGATAAGCGCGATAAATTTAATTAGAGCGGGTGCCGCTCCGCCGCTGCTCCGCCGCCGCTCCGCCGCCGCTCCGCCGACGACGAATTTGTGTCCGCGGCCCGACATGTAGATTAGACTTCCACGGAAAACAATACAACATTCCTCTCGGCCCGCAAAAAGACCACGACGGGCTACACTCTTTTACGGGGACCGTGTGAAAGGAATTAGCAGCGCATCGCCGGCCCGCCGCCCGCCGCTCGCCGCCCGCCGCCCGCCGCCCGCCGCAACACCTTCGCATGAATCACAATGAAATCATCATGGTTTTTGAATATTAAACCTTTGTGAAAATTAAAATAATTTTCCATCTACTTGTTTACATCTTTCCCCGCGCGTGTGAACCGTAGGAGCCCATGAACCGCGGAGCGACAGCAGCGTGCGCACGCGCCGCGCCCGCTCCTGCGCCCGCTCCTGCGCCCGCTCCTGCGCCCGCTCCTGCGCCCGCTCCTGCGCCGCTCCTGCGCCCGCTCCTGCGCCCGCTCCTGCGCCCGCTCCTGCGCCCGCTCCTGCGCCCGCTCTGCGCCCACTTTATACCTGGCAAATAATAAACCGCTCGATTGGCGAAATGTTATAATTTAATTATAATTATTGTTTAAATTTGCAAGGTCTTCGTCTGTGTTATTTATACATAACAGTCGTACAGTGCGCGACATAACAAATAAAAGTGAAAGATGCACGGGCGCAGCCGCCGCCCAGCAAACAATCCCCGGGCGGCGCTGAGCGACCCCGCGGCCAGCAGTTTGTCGTTGTTGTTAAATACAATAAGGTTCGTGTGTTGGGCAAGGGAGCCGCGAGCCACGCGGTGTCGAACGGCGCCGGGTTTATTTCGCGACCCTTCGGATTCCAGATTCTTGGCCCGCTCCAAACCCCACGCGGCCGTTCGCCCGGCACCGCCACCACCTGGGGCGATGGTGGCGTGTGCAATAAGCATAACCAGCCTGCTGTACATCGTTATTAGCTATAACGTATATAACTTAATTACCTCACCCAAAAAATATAATTTCATGAGTTCCTCGGCAATTGCGCGGAGGGCGGGCTCGGCGCGGCCTCCGCCACTCGGTGCTGGGTGCCGAGTGCTGGGTTCCGGATGCCGGGTATCAGTACCGAAACATTTCGCATGTTGTTCGCTGAAGAGTTGTCTCGTCTCATGTACTCTCGATTAATTAAGTGCGGGCGGCAAACACAAAGCGGCCGCATCCGTGTTCGCAAAAAGCGCCGGCCCCGCTCCCGCGCCCGTGCCCGCTCCCGCGTCCGCGCCCGCGCCGCTCCACGGATTCCTTCTATATGCTATTACCTGCCTAATTCGCAGTTTTTGCGGCGCGTCCCCTCGTTCCCGGTAGCGCTCGCTTTGCGGCCGCCGCCGCCCGCCGCCCGCCGCAACACCTTCGCATGAATCACAATGAAATCATCATGGTTTTTGAATATTAAACCTTTGTGAAAATTAAAATAATTTTCCATCTACTTGTTTACATCTTTCCCCGCGCGTGTGAACCGTAGGAGCCCATGAACCGCGGAGCGACAGCAGCGTGCGCACGCGCCGCGCCCGCTCCTGCGCCCGCTCCTGCGCCCGCTCCTGCGCCGCTCCTGCGCCCGCTCCTGCGCCGCTCCTGCGCCCGCTCCTGCGCCCGCTCCTGCGCCCGCTCCTGCGCCCGCTCCTGCGCCCGCTCCTGCGCCCGCTCCTGCGCCCGCTCCTGCGCCCGCGCCCTTACCAACTAAATAATAAACCGCTCGATTGGCGAAATGTTATAATTTAATTATAATTATTGTTTAAATTTGCAAGGTCTTCGTCTGTGTTATTTATACATAACAGTCGTACAGTGCGCGACATAACAAATAAAAGTGAAAGATGCACGGGCGCAGCCGCCGCCCAGCAAACAATCCCCGGGCGGCGCTGAGCGACCCCGCGGCCAGCAGTTTGTCGTTGTTGTTAAATACAATAAGGTTCGTGTGTTGGGCAAGGGAGCCGCGAGCCACGCGGTGTCGAACGGCGCCGGGTTTATTTCGCGACCCTTCGGATTCCAGATTCTTGGCCCGCTTCAAACCCCACGCGGCCGTTCGCCCGGCCGCCGCCGCACACCAGGGCGATGGTGGCGTGTGCAATATGCATAACCAGCCTGCTGTACATCGTTATTAGCTATAACGTATATAACTTAATTACCTCACCCAAAAAATATAATTTCATGAGTTCCTCGGCAATTGCGCGGAGGGCGGGCTCGGCGCGGCCTCCGCCACTCGGTGCTGGGTGCCGAGTGCTGGGTTCCGGATGCCGGGTATCAGTACCGAAACATTTCGCATGTTGTTCGCTGAAGAGTTGTCTCGTCTCATGTACTCTCGATTAATTAAGTGCGGGCGGCAAACACAAAGCGGCCGCATCCGTGTTCGCAAAAAGCGCCGGCCCCGCTCCCGCGCCCGTGCCCGCTCCCGCGTCCGCGCCCGCGCCGCTCCACGGATTCCTTCTATATGCTATTACCTGCCTAATTCGCAGTTTTTGCGGCGCGTCCCCTCGTTCCCGGTAGCGCTCGCTTTGCGGCGCGCCGCCGCGCCCGCCCGCTGCCCGCCCGCTGCCCGCCCGCTGCCCGCTGCCCGCCGCTGCCCGCCCGCAGCTCGCCCGCTACCCGCTCGCTCGCGTCCCGGCTCTGCTTTGTGTGCATCCGGTACCACCGCGTATTAATTCAATGAAGAAAAACGTTTAGTGTTTTGTAAATTGTTGAATTGTTTACAAGGTGGGCCGGTGGGCCGGTGGGCCGGTGGGCCGGTGGGCTTACCTGCAGTGCGTAGATGCAGTCCAGGATCTTCGCGGACGTGACGGTTCCACTCTAGTGCCATGACTCCAAGCAATAGTAAAAACGACCAGCTGGGTACGGGTAAATCTAAACCCTCGAGCCTGTTGACCGCTATCAATAAAGGGTTGAGAAGTCGCATGCGCAGCCACTGCACTGCGATTATTCTACGAAGGCCTAGCGTAGTGGCCACAGTGAGAATCCGCTAAACTCGGAACGTTTTGATATTGCGATTGAGCAGATCCCGAGCGATCTCAGAATTGCCATAGATGAGTCCTAAATGTTGAACAAACAAATAAGCCAGTTTTTGAGCCGAAGTGAAATCCTTCCGGCAATGGACTATACTTTCGTATAAATTATTAAAGATTAGCTATTGGTCTAAATCAACGCCAAAATTCAAGGTAAATCAGCGCTGGAGACCCGTCGGAGTGAATGCGAGCGCACAACACTCGACCCCTTTAATCCTACCCCCTGGCGCGTATGTGCTAGGGGGCTAGGTCGTCGGCCTGTTCAATATTCGCATTAATTTTCTTGATTGCATGTGGCTCTAATCCTAACTCGCAAGCTTCATACATTTGATCATCCAATCCCCGATATCTCGACAGGAAGGCCTCGATGCGATCCTGCCTGCATATATTTAGTACCGCCGAGCCGAGCCATCGCAGTACCCCTGCTCCTCGCGCCGCGTACTCGCCGCCCGGCGCCACACTAAATATGTACGAGTACTTACGAGGGCACACAACGATACTATCTATCTATCTATCTATCTATCTATCTATCTATCTATCTATCTATCTATCGGAATTAAGTCAGTACGTGGAATTCAGGTATGAACAAAAAAGT
Organism: Troides helena; assembly: GCA_029286815.1. NCBI lineage: Eukaryota > Metazoa > Arthropoda > Insecta > Lepidoptera > Papilionidae > Troides > Troides helena. The sequence goes on from JAGSMV010000046.1 coordinate 97,035, forward strand.
ATGTAGATAGGTCGGAGAATAATTTCGCCAACTGAAACTACACGAAACCGTTAAAATAAACTAGAAATACGCGGTACATTTAACTACTTTGCCGCTGGAAATTTAAATATCCTTCCGGATGTAATGAAACAGCAGCGCGGTAAAGAAAAACAATTATGTAAGGACGAGGGAGCGGTCCGGGTATCCGCGGCCGCGGCGTAACTCGCACCCGGATAATGGAATATTGCTATAACCGGCTAGGGTAAGTGGGCACACTGTGCTGCCGGCGGGGTGCACGCACTCGCCGCTTGCTTCACTTCGTGTTCTGTCGTCAAGTCAGGCCTCGGTCTAGTCAGCCAAGTTAGAAAACTGGCGCGTGACCGAAGTCCCGTCCCAGCTGCACCCCGCAGCAAAGCTCACTTCCCAAAGCTAATAAAATCTGGAACCCCGTTCGCGACAGCTCCAAAAATGCAGCTTGCCACCGCGCGGCTGTCAACCCAAGTCTGTCCAAGAAACATAACCAGGGCAAAGAACTAGTCTAAAGTGAGAACCGCACTCGTAAAGAGGTCCTAGCTCGGCACAATGCTGCTGCTCTGGTGTGTTGGTGATGTCCGTGGTGGTAGGAGTGCAAAGATGGAATGTGTGTGTGTGTGGTGACCCGCAGGAGAACCGACATCGTGTTTTACGGGAATGTGAGTCGTGTCCGAATCTACGGATGCGGATGATGAAAATAATCGATCTAGAGGAAAAAGCGGGTCCGGAGTAATACTCAGAACTGGTAAGCACCGGCCGCTGTTCCGCGGGTGCGATGGTGCCTTCACGAGGCGCGGAGTCGACGGTGTGCACTGCGTGCATGTCCAGTTCAGAAGGTTGAAGAGTATGTTGAGGGACAAGGACTGAGGATAATAACTTGTGGAGAGTCAAGAAGGCAGACGTGAATCCGAATAGAGTCTAGACTGTGCATGCACCGCCACGAGTCGGCCCGTATGGTTCCTGGGTCGGTGAGACCATGGGGTGAGGCTCGAGAGTTCACTCCATCAAGTTAACCGGTGCGGCGGTAGACAATTTGCAAATTTATTCCCACGAGGAGGCGTTCGGGGAGCGCGTCGCAAAAAGTGCGAACGGGGGGTTAGCGCCCGCGGCACTAACGAGCTTCCGGAGCCCGGCAAAAACGTACGGCTCAGCAGCGGGCCTGAGCCGCGCCCACCGCGCCCACCGAGCTCACCGAGCCCACCACATGCATCATCCGCCGGTAGGAGTTCGCTCCGCCGCTGCACCGCCGCCACGTGAAGCTTCACGCTCGCTCGCTAATGCGTTCCGATACCAGCGAGGTGCGCGGTGCAGTGCGCAGTGCGCGCAGTGCAGGTGCAGGTGCGCAGTGCGGTGCGCAGTGCGAGTGCGCGGTGCGCAGTGCCGCAGTGCGCGGTGCGCGGTGCGCGGTGCTGCGCGGTGCGCGCAGTGCAGGTGCGCGGTGCGCGGTACGCAGTGCGGTGCGCGGTGCGCGGTGCTGCGCGGTGCGAGGTGCACGCGGTGCGCGGTGCGCGGTGCGAAGTGCGCGGTGCGGGTGCGCGGTGCGCGATTACGCAGTGCGCAGTGCGCGGTGCGGTGCGCGGTGCAGTGCGCAGTGCGCAGTGCGGTGCGCAGTGCGCAGTGCACGCAGTGCGCAGTGCGGGGTGCGCGCGGTGCGCGCGGTGCGCAGTGCGAGGTGCGCGGTGCGCAGTACGCAGTGCGCAGTGCCGCAGTGCGCAGTGCGCGGTGCGCAGTGCAGGTGCGCAGTGCACGCAGTGCGCAGTACGCAGTGCAGGTGCGCAGTGCACGCAGTGCAGGTGCGCAGTGCGAGGTGCGCGGTGCGGTGCGCGATTGCGCAGTGCGCGGTGCGCAGTACGCAGTGCGCAGTGCGAAGGTGCGCGGTGCGCGGTGCGCAGTGCGCGGTGCGCGAATGCGCAGTGCGCAGTGCGAGTGCGCAGTGCGCGGTGCGCAGTGCGAGGTGCGCGGTGCGGTGCGCGGTGCGAGGTGCGCAGTGCGCGGTGCGCAGTGCGCGGTGCGGTGCGCGGTGCGCAGTGCAGTGCGCAGTGCCGCAGTGCAGGTGCGCGATTGCGCGGTGCGCGGTGCGCAGTGCGAGGTGCGCGGTGCGAGGTGCGCGGTGCGCGGTGCGCGGTGCGAGTGCGCGGTGCGCGGTGCGGGTGCGCGGTGCGCGGTGCGAGTGCGCAGTGCAGGTGCGCGGTGCGCGCGGTGCGCGGTGCCGCAGTGCGCAGTGCGCAGTGCGCAGTGCGCGGTGCAGTGCGCGGTGCAGGTGCGCGATTGCGCGGTGCGCGGTGCGAGGTGCAGTGCGCGGTGCGCAGTGCGCAGTGCAGGTGCGCGGTGCAGGTGCGCGGTGCGCGGTGCGCGGTGCGCAGTGCGCAGTGCCGCGGTGCGCGGTGCGCGCAGTGCAGGTGCGCGGTGCGCGATGCGCGGTGCGCGGTGCGAGGTGCGCGGTGCGCGGTGCGCGGTGCGCGCGGTGCGCGGTGCTGCGCGGTGCGCGGTGCCGCAGTGCGCAGTGCAAGGTGCGCAGTGCGCAATTACGCAGTGCGCGGTGCAGGTGCGCAGTGCGCGGTGCGCAGTGCGCAGTGCAGGTGCGGTGCGAGGTGCGCGGTGCGCGGTGCGCGGTGCGAGTGCGCAGTGCGCGATTGCGCGGTGCGAAGTGCGCGGTGCGCGGTGCGCGGTGCGAAGGTGCGCGGTGCGCGGTGCGCGGTGCGCGGTGCGCAGTGCGCGCAGTGCAGGTGCGCGGTGCGAGTGCGCGGTGCGAAGTGCGCGGTGCGCGGTGCAGGTGCGCAGTGCGGGTGCGCGGTGCGCGGTGCGCAGTGCAGGTGCGCGGTGCAGGTGCGCGGTGCGAAGGTGCGCGGTGCGAGTGCGCGGTGCGAAGGTGCGCGGTGCGCAGTGCGCGGTGCGAGGTGTGCGGTGCGCGGTGCGCGGTGCAGGTGCGCAGTGCAGGTGCGCGGTGCGAGGTGCGCGGTGCGCGGTGCAGGTGCGCGGTGCGCGCGGTGCGCGGTGCGCGGTGCGCAGTGCGCAGTACGCAGTGCGCAGTGCAGGTGCGCGGTGCGGGGTGCGCGGTGCGCGGTGCAGGTGCGCGGTGCGAGGTGCGCAGTGCCGCAGTGCGCAGTGCAGGTGCGCAGTGCGCAGTGCGCGGTGCGAGGTGCGCAGTGCGCGGTGCGCGGTGCGCGGTGCGCGGTGCGCGGTGCGAGTGCGCAGTGCGCAGTGCCGCAGTGCGCAGTGCCGCAGTGCGCAGTGCGCGGTGCGAAGGTGCGCGGTGCGAGTGCGCGGTGCGCAGTGCGCGGTGCGAGGTGTGCGGTGCGCGGTGCGCAGTGCAGGTGCGCGGTGCGCAGTGCGCAGTGCAGGTGCGCGGTGCGAGTGCGCGGTGCGAAGGTGCGCGGTGCGAGGTGCGCAGTGCAGGTGCGCAGTGCCGCAGTGCGCAGTGCGCAGTGCAGGTGCGCAGTGCAGGTGCGCGGTGCGAAGGTGCGCGGTGCGCAGTGCGCGGTGCGCGGTGCGCGGTGCGAGTGCGCAGTGCGCAGTGCGAGGTGCGCGGTGCGCGCGGTGCGCGGTGCGCGGTGCGAGTGCGCAGTGCGAGTGCGCAGTGCACGCAGTGCGCAGTGCAGGTGCGCAGTGCGAGGTGCGCAGTGCAGGTGCGCAGTGCGCGGTGCAGGTGCGCAGTGCAGGTGCGCAGTGCGAGTGCGCAGTGCGAGTGCGCAGTGCACGCAGTGCGCAGTGCGAGTGCGCAGTGCGCAGTGCGCGGTGCGAAGGTGCGCGGTGCGCGGTGCGCAGTGCACGCAGTGCGCAGTGCGCGGTGCGAAGGTGCGCGGTGCGCGGTGCAGGTGCGCAGTGCGCAGTGCGCGGTGCGAAGGTGCGCGGTGCGAGTGCGCAGTGCGCAGTGCGCAGTGCGCGGTGCGAAGGTGCGCGGTGCAGGTGCGCGGTGCGCGGTGCGCGCGGTGCGCGGTGCGAGTGCGCAGTGCAGGTGCGCGGTGCGGGTGCGCGGTGCGGGTGCGCGGTGCGCGGTGCGCGCGGTGCGCGGTGCGAAGGTGCGCGGTGCGAGTGCGCAGTGCGAGGTGCGCAGTGCGCAGTGCGCAGTGCGAGTGCGCAGTGCGCAGTGCCGCAGTGCGCAGTGCGCAGTGCAGGTGCCGCAGTGCGCAGTGCAGGTGCGCGGTGCGCAGTGCAGGTGCGCGGTGCGAGTGCGCGGTGCGAAGGTGCGCGGTGCAGGTGCGCAGTGCAGGTGCCGCAGTGCGCAGTGCGAGGTGCGCAGTGCAGGTGCCGCAGTGCGCAGTGCACGCAGTGCGCAGTGCGAGTGCGCAGTGCGCAGTGCGCGGTGCGCAGTGCGCGGTGCGCAGTGCAGGTGCGCAGTGCAGGTGCGCGGTGCGCGGTGCGCGCGGTGCGCGGTGCGCGGTGCGAGTGCGCAGTGCGAGTGCGCAGTGCGCAGTGCACGCAGTGCGCAGTGCGCGGTGCGAGGTGTGCAGTGTGCAGTGTGCTGCCGTGTGTGATGACTGCGCCCGCAGCTGTACGTTCACCGGGGTGCAGTAAGTTATTGGATTCTTTGCGGAGGTGCCGCGCGGTGCAGGTGCGCAGTGCGCGGTGCGCAGTGCGCGGTGCGCGGTGCGCGGTGCGCAGTGCGCGGTGCGCAGTGCGCGGTGCGCGGTGCGCAGTGCGCAGTGCGCGGTGCGCAGTGCGCAGTGCGCAGTGCGCAGTGCGCGGTGCGCAGTGCGCGGTGCGCGGTGCGCAGTGCGCGGTGCGCAGTGCGCGGTGCGCGGTGCGCAGTGCGCGGTGCGCAGTGCGCGGTGCGCAGTGCGCGGTGCGCGGTGCGCAGTGCGCGGTGCGCGGTGCGCGGTGCGCGGTGCGCGGTGCGCGGTGGGTGGTGCGAGGTGCGCGGTGCGCGGTGCGCAGTGCGCAGTGCGCAGTGCGCGGTGCGCAGTGCGCAGTGCGCAGTGCGCGGTGCGCAGTGCGCGGTGCGCAGTGCGCAGTGCGCGGTGCGCAGTGCGCGGTGCGCAGTGCGCAGTGCGCAGTGCGCGGTGCGCAGTGCGCAGTGCGCGGTGCGCAGTGCGCGGTGCGCAGTGCGCAGTGCGCAGTGCGCAGTGCGCAGTGCGCAGTGCGCAGTGCGCAGTGCGCGGTGCGCGGTGCGCGGTGCGCGGTGCGAGGTGCGCGGTGCGCGGTGCGCGGTGCGAGGTGCGCGGTGCGAGGTGCGCGGTGCGCGGTGCGCGGTGCGCGGTGCGCGGTGCGCGGTGCGCGGTGCGCAGTGCGCGGTGCGCAGTGCGCAGTGCGAGGTGCGCGGTGCGCGGTGCGAGGTGCGCGGTGCGCGGTGCGCGGTGCGCGGTGCGCGGTGCGCGGTGCGCGGTGCGAGGTGCGCGGTGCGCGGTGCGCGGTGCGCGGTGCGCGGTGCGCGGTGCGCGGTGCGCGGTGCGAGGTGCGCGGTGCGCAGTGCGCAGTGCGCGGTGCGCAGTGCGCAGTGCGCGGTGCGCAGTGCGCAGTGCGCGGTGCGCGGTGCGCGGTGCGCGGTGCGCGGTGCGCGGTGCGCGGTGCGAGGTGCGCGGTGCGAGGTGCGCGGTGCGCGGTGCGCGGTGCGAGGTGCGCGGTGCGAGGTGCGAGGTGCGCGGTGCGCGGTGCGCGGTGCGCGGTGCGCGGTGCGAGGTGCGCGGTGCGAGGTGCGCGGTGCGCGGTGCGCGGTGCGCGGTGCGCGGTGCGAGGTGCGCGGTGCGAGGTGCGCGGTGCGCAGTGCGCGGTGCGCGGTGCGCAGTGCGCAGTGCGCAGTGCGCGGTGCGCGGTGCGAGGTGCGCGGTGCGAGGTGCGCGGTGCGAGGTGCGCGGTGCGCGGTGCGCGGTGCGCGGTGCGCAGTGCGCGGTGCGCAGTGCGCGGTGCGCGGTGCGCAGTGCGCGGTGCGCGGCGCGCGCGATGCACCCCGCCACCGTCCGCCGCTTGCCGCCCGCCGCCCGCCGCCCGCCGCCCGCCGCCCGCCGCCCGCCGCCCGCCGCCGCGAACCGGTCGTGTCCCACGTGGCATGACATCGTTATGTAAACAAATTTTACTGATTCTTAGAAAACTTTTAATTAACATTTGTTTTTGTTGCGGTATTGTAGATATGTCCTGGCGGTGATATGTATATTTTGTTGTTACCATGACTTCAGGATAGAATGTTTTGTAAAACGTCATATCACATATACAGAATGTTAAACTGGAATGAAGTAGGAGCGGGTGGGGACGGGTCGGGTCGGGGCGGGGCGCGCGCGACGCCGCTGCCGCACCTTGCAGGCGGCGGCGGGCCGGCGGGAGAGCGCGGCGGCAGAACCACGCCGTCCGCTTCCTCCCGCCGTGAGCGACGGGCCCCTAGCCGGGCACGGTGTGAGGGGGCGTTCGGGCCGTTGGGCGTGGCCCTTTGGGCCTTTTGTCGTGTTTCCCCTGGGGGTGCGTCCCCCGGGGGAGTCTTGGTTTTTGTCCCCCTCCCTCGTCGAAGTGGGGGGGGGAGTCTGGAGGGAAGAGGCCGCCGCCCAATTCCTTCACGGGAGGGCGGCGGCCGGGCGTGCGCTCCGTCTTGGGCGCGCGCGGTCGTTCAGGGGTCGGGGGCCCCAACGTGCCGGTCCCGTGAGGGGGCCGCGCTGGATCGCAGGTGGGTGCCTTTGCTCCCCGCGGGCACCCACCAGGAGGAGTTTTATACGCGGAGGCGCCCGGAGAGTTGCTTGGCTGAAACCCGGGCGTCTCCAGTATGCGTATGGCGGGACAAGCGGTGGTGGTTTTAGTGGGTATGGGGGTCACGCACAACATCTCAGTGGCCCCGAGCCCCACATAACCCGGCGTCCCCCCCCTGAAAAAGACGCTGAGTATGCGGTAACAGCATTTCCACCACCGATATCAAAAAAAAAAAAAAGGGGCGGGCGCGCGCCTTGTTCACTGGACGGGACGCTGTGAATACGGTTCTTACATTTTTATGCATTTTAATGCTCGTTGCGTCGCCACTGATTAGATTAAATAGTTCGCATTGCGCACGTTTTATTTCATTATTAAACCAACGAAATGCAAATCAACAGTATGATTAACGAGCGCCGCCGTAGCCGCGCTACGAGCCGCCGCTGCGGCGCGCCGGCACCCGCGACCCGCGCTACGAGCCGCCGCTGCGGCGCGCCGGCACCCGCGACCCGCGCTACGAGCCGCCGCTGCGGCGCGCCGGCACCCGCGGCCAAAGACCCGCGCTACGTTGCTGCGGTTCAGGCATGACCTGCGCCGGATGTTGTATTTTATTGTGGAGTAATGAGGCTTCGGAGGAATTCCATCAAATGGTAAGCAAGAAAATGATTAAGGAGACGGAACGGCCGATTAACACTAATTTACATTCCTCGCGCGTTTTGTTTATAGCAAATTCCGTACTTTTGATTTATTACAATGTCCCTGCGACGGCCGAGCTCGCCGCTCGCCGCTCGCCGCTCGCCGCTCGCCGCCTGCCGCGCACCTCGCTCGCAGCGTTTCCGTTTGTGTGGGAGCGCGCGCTCTGTGACGTCACGGTGCGTGATTCTTACATTTTTTTCGGTACAACAATTAATTAGCCCAATTTATTGCTGAGCTTGCGCACCGCGCGCCGCAGAGCCACACCTACACCCCTCACCCCCCGCCCCGCACCGTCCGCTTCGTCCGGACATCCGGACGCGCGCGAGCCTCGCCACCGCTCACCCGGAACCCGCACGCACACGTACAAAGTACCTCGCACACTTACTGAGCACTGGCAAGCTTGGACGCGGCGGCGTGTTGCCCGTGCTGCCCGTGCCGCGGCTGGGAATGCACGAGTCGCTGCGGCGGTGGAGGCGCGGCGGGGCGCTCCGCGTGGGGACCGCTTAGAAACTAACTGCCGACCATGCAACGAGGTGACACCCGCGACCAGCGATACCCTCGCGCTGCACTACGCCGAATGTAGCGACGCAGCGGGCACGCCGCGGGCACCGAGCGCGTGCGTGCCCGCTGCCCGCACGCGGCACGCGGATGTTCTAACACAAACAACTTGTGGCGACGGGCGCGCCGCACGCCGCACGCCGCACGCCGCACGCCGCACGCCGCACTTAAAATCACGTGACAGCTCTCTCTCGTTCCCCGTTTGATCTCTTCTCTATACAAAACACAACTCGAGGCGCCCTGTGTACATCTCACGTTTAAAGAATCTGAATTAAAAATTCTGCTATGTATTCCATTGTGACCGATCCGTAACGGAGCACCTGGTGCCCGCGGCGGGCTCGGCGGGCGGTGCGTGCGTGCGTGCGTGCGTGCGTGCGCGCGTGCGCGGGTGGTTGTGTGTGTGTGTGGGTGTGGGTGTGTGAGTGTGGGTGTGGGGGGACGGGTGGGATACGCGAGTGCGCGGCGGAGGGCATGGCAGGCTCGGGCGCGGGGCGTGTGACTACTTTTTGCAAATGCAACAATCTGTATGCAGCGTGTGGTCGTTCTTAGAATGCAATTACCGCATTCGAGGCCGCCATCTTGCGCCCGCGCCGCCCTGCCACAGGCCTGCCACTGGCCTGCCACCGCCCCGCCGCCGCCCCGCCGCCGCCCCGCCGCACACACGCACACCTCTCTTTTTGCAGTACTTGGCATCGCGCTGGGCGTGCACTCGGCGGCGAGCGGCGAGCGGCGAGCGGCGAGCGGCACGCCTCCCCTGCCTGCATCTCGCCGGGCGCGCGCGGGCCCCGCAGTTGAAATGACGCCGCCACTTGCTATTACTTGTTCTGCTTCAAAAGTGAACGTGGCGACTCAAGGCTCTATATCTATGCACGAGGGCCCCCAGTGCCCTTTTTATGTATACCTTGTGCCAAAATTATTCATACACCGAAGATTAAATTCGTAGATGCTGTGAAAATATTTTCTGTAACTGTCCAGAAATAAATAATGCTATTGACACATACGATACGATAAGATACGATTCGATACAATACGATACGATACGATACTTAAATATTGAAGTACAGATGAAGCAACAAAGTGGAATCGGTCCTCGTCAGCGGTACCCCAGCGGTCGGAGCCGGTGCGATATGGCCGCCTTCGCGAAGTATTCACACAGTTTCCTCAAAGGCATCGCAGAACCCTCGGGAATTGCGATTGTCCCGTGTGCGTCAGGGATCACTTTCCACGACGTGAACTGTCCGCTTCTTTACCCATTTCCACTATAAAAAAAAGAATGTGAAAGTGCGCTGATGAAATGTGGCCGTGGGGATCACTTCGAACTGTTCACAACTACACATCTGTTTAAGAGGAGGGAGAATATATTATATACTAGACAGTAAAATCTCTTCTAAAAACCAAGGAGTTCAATGTCTGAAATCTCTGTGTTGCACCGAGTCCGAGTCCAAAGCTCCCAGCTTACGTCGAGGTGCTCTAGCCCAAAGATGGGCGTTACGCTTTGTACAGCAACAATCGCTGCCCGCAGTGAAGCACTGCTTCGCCCTGTTAAGTACACCGAGAAAAAAACACCTTTGCTACGTCCATGCTAGTTCTGCATTATCTGAACTTCCGGTATGGAATAACTGCACATCACACCCTTATATTCTGTCGCCCTGTGAACTAGATTTACATCAGGTTTCCGCTGTGGTGCTAGTGACGACTAACAACAACTTCCCTCGGCAGATTTATCAAGCGGCCAGAAGGCGCAAGTTCCAGAGGGACAGCTTGCAGCCACCTGCCAATTGCGCTGACTCGGTCGAGTATTGCCCTACCAATCGCATGTGACTGCTTGTCACGTGGTTGGGCACGTCTCGTGGCGGCAGGTGAGTGTCGAGAGTCGGTGCGCTCCTCCATGTCTTCAGACTTACAACCGCACCAGGGATCACGTACCCTTCTAGTGCATGTAAAGTTAACAACCTCAGTCCGATCAATGGTTACTATCGTTGGAGATGGTGGTGGTAATCATTGACCGAATTTATCAGTATTCAAAACTAAAAAAAAATAAATGAGCTATAACAGTACATCTTAAATGGTTTGATCACCCCAATGCGCGGCTTCCGGTGAAGACAAACGTGTCCTCGCTGCCGAACTGTTACCGAGTGCAACGGCTGCCGCGGGGTTGCAGCAGGTGCTGGGGAATGATGCGCTATATTTGTCAAGTTTTGTTGTCGAAAAAAGGTTCCTCATGTAGGTGTGAGAGTATTGAACGTAAAGCCGGCGGCGACTGCGGTGAAATGTACACGTACATGCGTGTACAGGGCCACCAGCGGGCGGCGGGGTGCGGCAGGGTGACGAAGGGTGAAAGACAAACTTTAAATTTTACAAACGTTCCGCTTTTGTAGTTTATTTTTCTTATTTACCTACAGGTCACTTCCACTTTCATATTTCTTGAGTCAAAAGGGTTCCAGCTTGACCACCCTGATCTTAAGTGGTAATGTGATGTGCGTTGGTGAAACTTACTAATTTAGTAAGGATCCGCTGACGGTCGCACTGACGCCGGCAAGTTGATGCTGTCTATGCCGTTCCTGTTCCTATCTTGATAGGAGGATTTCATTACAAATAATTTCAGCTGAAATTATTCGTTTGCAAAGTGAGAACGTTTACCTCACGACGACGAGCCGGCGGTGAAAGGGGCGGGAGAATTATATGATGCGACTCCAGCACTTACCATTCGAAACGTAGCCCCTCAGAGATGGAACCGAACCTGTGGACGACACTGTCTATTAGACTGTTATCATATTTCGGTGAGTGAACATGGCTAACTTGTAATTATAACGGACAAGAAGCTAGCTTAGCCAGACTCGAGGAAGTCCCCACAAAGCACGAAGCGTAGTGACAAGTACACACACACGCGGGGTGCGGCGCGGGCAGCAGCGGTCGCGGCCTGGACACGAACGCGTGCTGCGACAGCGGCATGTCTATTGCGTGCACAACTGCTCACTGGCGCACTGGCGCACTGGCGCACGGGCGACGGTTCACGCTAGGCTGGAACGGAGGCGGCGAGTGTCTCTCATACCTCCGATTTGCAGATGACATTGTAATCATGGCAGAATGGCTGCGTGAGTTACTGGAGATGCTGACCAGTCTGAGCAGTATAAGCAAGACGATAATATACTTAACAGCCAAGTCATACCAGAACCAGTCGTGGTCGATGGTTAGATTCTCGAAGATGTTAGGACTACACTCACCTCGGGCAACCTGTGCGATCAGGTAAAAATTATTTTGAGAATGAAATAGAACACATGATTCAATTGGGTTGGTCCTTTCGTAAGTCCCGTCGCCTGTCGTAAGCCCAAACACAAAACTTCGACCAGTGCGTATTACCTGTGCTCACCTAAGGTGCTGACAAGTGCTGGACACTGACGGTGCGGCTGCTCCACAAGCTGAGAGTCGCTCCGAGTGCGATGGAAAGAGCTACCTAGCTCCGCGTTTTTCTGGTTGATAAGATTCGTGATACTATACAGCATTCCGAGTGCAAACTGAAGCGGCAATGGGCTGACCACCTCTGTCGGCGAAGTGACCACACCCTTGGAGTCAACGTATATTAGTGAGGAGATCGCGTTTAGGCAAATGTAGTACGGGACGCCCACTGGCCACATGGCGCAGGGCTGGCAGCAGCTGGATGCGTATAGCCTAAGATCGGGCTAAGTGGCGGCCCTTGGGAGAAGTCTAGGTCCAGCACTAGTACTGCCGCAGGCTGCTGATGGTGATGGTAATATATTATAAATTTGTTTTAAAAGTTTCGGATAATAATAATTTAAGCGCTACTTTACTTTGTTCACGTCCCATTGGGGATGTAAGGCAACAATCGGTAGGACGCTTCCATCCCACGTGCGCCCCCGCGCGCCCCCGTGCGCCCCCAGCGGCAGGTTGCTGATAGATGCACGTTTGCTGAGCGCCAGGCGTCCGCGAGCGGCGGGCGGCGGGCGGCGGGCGGCGGGCGGCGGGCGGCGGTCATCCCGTGCGAACGAACGCACCGCACGCAATATAAGGTGTAATGGGCTGCTTTATCGCGACAGTGCTCGGAACGTGTACGATAAATGATCATTTAGCTTACTTTGTTGCTGGAGTGGTCGCGAGACGGCGGCGTGCGGCGAGCGGCGGGCGGCGGGTCCACGGCTTACGTCCATGAGATAATATTAGCACTGGCATCGATAACTGAAGGTCTAATAAACATATTTAAAACCTTGATCGATCTTTAGATTGAGAAATTGGCTGGGACTGGGGCGAACTTACATCCCCCCACATTTTAAAAAGAGAGTGTTGCCTAATAGCTTGTCTATTGTTCGGAGTTTTAGGGTTTGAAATAAAATTGTCTGCGTGTTTAGGAAGGTTTGATGTTAGAACAGCCACCCGATTGCAAATACAAGTGCGCTGCATTCGGCTTCACTCATTCTGGCTGCCGGCGTCAAGCCACGAGCTGTTGGTATGGCTTTCATCTTCCTGTGCGCAAATGTAGTTCAATATATAATTTCACAAGACAAATAAACAACTCAAGTTGGGCAACTTCCACACCGTATATCAGGTAGAGTTGCTGGCACTTGTGACAGCAACAGGGTACGCGGCCAGCGAGTCCGCGCATTGCTGCGCTGGATTCAGCGTCTCAAAGTACGCCATCGCAATGGTCGCAAAACCGGACACCCTCCATCCCTTAGCGTTAAGAGTAAAAGAAAAGTGAAAGAAAAAGGAAAGAATGGCAGTGTATTCGGTGAAAGCGCACGCGGGGATGGAGGGGAACGAGAAGGCGGACCAACTGGACAAGGAAGCGGCCCTAAAGAGCAAAAGAAGACCAGAGTACGTAGATTGCCCTATCGCATTCGTCAAGCGGCAGCTTAAGTTGATAACGCTTGACGAATGGAACAGGAGGTGAGCGGAAGTCACGGCGGCTTCGAGAACGCGGATCCTTATCCCAAACGTGGCATCGCGCCATCGGACGCTGCGCCGCCAGGAGCTGCACACTCCCCGCGCGCGCACCGCACACACTGCGCTGATGCTGGACTGGTGTCGGAGAGCGACATCGCGTATGGAATTCCTGTCATGGCCCGGGGACTCAAGCGGCGTGTCCCGGCGATGTACCAGAGAGAGAGAGACAGAGAAATTACGGTCTAATACGAAATCGTTGCAACAATGCGTGCAAAGAGCAAGAGGTGTGCAGCGACGCCATGTGCACCCGTCCGCGATCCCCGCGCTTTTAAGGTTTAAAGTTTCTCAAGTCATTGTTAGTTGTTAAATCTAACACGAATTCTAATAAAAACTGTTTTTCGGCACCTCCCACTCCCGACACCTCCAGCTTTAAGTCAATCGCATGATCCTGATGCCAGGGGAGCAAATCCATCCGAATCCATTCGAATGGTGTCGGCGACGGTGATTACTTTAATCGTAAAATGATCATTCCTACCTTAGACATAACTTCTCCCGTCGTTACTTCTCTCCTTAACATGTCCATTAATCCATCATCCTTTCGTTCACTTTGAAAAAAACCCAACGTAACTCCTCTACCTAAAAAGAAAATCTTGTCAGACAATCGGCCTGTTCCTTTCCTTCCGGTTCTGTCCAAGTTTGTACAAAGATTAACATCCAACCAGCTGAGTTCATGTCTCCTAAAACATGATCTCAATCCCTCGAAATTCGGTTTCCGTCCTGGCCACAGTGCCACTACTGCACTTATAAACATCACCGATGACATTCTCATTTCATCATCATCCATCGTGTCATTGTGCTCGTTTGCACTTCCTCGGCGGGTGATTTCCACGCTTGCTTCACTTCTGTATTAAATGCTTCAATTCGGTTATACGTGAGGAGTGTCGCAGACGAGCCGGGCGCGGTCACCGTGCCACCTAGCCACCTAGCCACCTAGCCACCTAGCCACCTAGCAGTCTCGGCGCGCGCACTATACCGCGGTCCAGTTCGCGCGGAGCACTTGTCGCTGCGTGTGCGCTGCGGGTGCGGTGCGGATGCGGTGCGGGTGCGGTGCGGAGGCCGCACCTCGCGCGCCGCTTCTTGGAAAGTGGTTACTATGTATGTCGCGCGTTATCTAAACGAGCGTTAATGTGTCGTTAAAAGTATGGAGCGGCGGCGCGCCCGCTCCGCTGCGCAACGCGTTCGCTTGGAATGGTGCGCGCGCGTTCCCACGCGGCGAGCGGCGGCCGGCAGGCGGCGGGCGGCGGGCGGCGAGCTGCGGGCGGCCTATGCCATCGCGTCTCCATCCCCGCTGCAGCAGAGCCGCGACAGTCAAATGAACCATACTTCCAGTTCGCAGGCTTCCTGCCGACGCTGTCGCTCTCCCCATCGCCTGTTCGCTTTGACTCCGGCGTGTCTCGTTAGGGTACGTTAGCGCAAACATCGCACGTTGAATCCGCAACTTCGTAAATATCCGGCGGCGCGTAACGATTACCTTGATTCAACTATATCAATCATTAAAATTCACGTCATAATAAGTGAGCCGTAAGGGACAACGAACACGCAGTGGTTCCGTATCATTCGCAGTGAAGCGCGGCACTGCGCGGTGCAAGAGAGTTAACAAATAAGGATTTCTCCGGACAGTGTCCTGCCTGTAAGACAGGCCGTTGAGCGGATTCAGCGCCGCGGTCCGGGAAGAACCATTAGCGCCGTGTAGTGTTTAAGCCAAGCCTAATATTGCGTCGCTGCTGCGGGGTGCGTGCGGGGGATAGTTGATGGGCGCTGTTGTATATATTGTGTAATCTCGCGTTTCTCTTGTGAGTCATTTGCGCCAAGTGAAGTCCACAGCGGGCGGAGGTGCGCGGCGAGCAGTGCCCGTGCGGGCTGCAGCGTGCGGCGGGGCGCGGGGCGCGGGGCGCGGGGCGCGGGGAGCCCTATCTATTCAGTGAATCCTTGAGAGCACAAAACCGGAGGTTGGTGCATGCGCTCTACCTTCCTCCTACTTATACGAGTGAGGCGAGCCATGCGCGTGGCAAAACGCCCTCTGAATAGTGTGTGTGAGTGGAATAGATCCCTTCCACATGTCGAGTACAGGTAAAAGCGTCGCGCGGTACTCCGGCGCTCCGGCGCAAGGCGTAAGCGGACGCGGGGGCGTGCGGCGGGGTGCAGCGCGTTCTTACGGCTCTTTATTTACTGTCATAACACCCACCCGGCGTCCTTACACATTATTACGGGGCGCACCGCCGCCGCAACCGCAGGCCCGGCCTACGCCCACTCCCATGCCCACACCGACACCCACGTACACTCTAACGCGGCGCCGTGTTTTGGTGTAACGGCGATCGCTAAATGCGCTGCCCCGGGCGGAGTGCTAATTCTACAGGGCTTCAGGAGACGGCGCCGTTGGGCAGTGCCTTACAACTACAAACGCGTTATAAAACAATATGTCCATATGGAACTTTTATTATGCAGATACTGATTGGCTGATTGAGAAGTCGGGGCCTCCCTGCCGGGGCCTCCCAGCCACGGCCCTCTTAAGTATAATCTGTAGGCTACTTACCTACTCGCACCGCCTATGAAAATTGTCGATGGTAACACGTCAGAGCGATGTCAGCGGTGACGTCTCGGTCGCGGAAAAAATGAGAGTTAACGACATGTATATAAGGGTACTGAAATAAACAATACGCATAATCGAAGAAGTTTGATTACGCCAACTATACCTCACAAATCAATTGGACTTCAATTAGCTACTATGACTATACTGTTTTTATAAAACATGTATCGTACATGGGAACAGTGTGTACATTAATCCGTTACACAGTTATTCTTTGTTACTAGTAAAGTAGCGGCGGGCGCGCGGCGAGCCCGGGCCCGGCGCCGGCCCCGGCTACGGCCCCGGCACCGGCCCCGGCCCGGGCCGCGTTCTCACCCTCCTGATACCCGCAAGGAACAGTGCGTGTGTAATGTGTAACAGACGGACGCCCAGCTGCAGCTCCGGCCGCCTGCGTGCCTTGTTCATGTTACGTGCGCACTTCCGACCGCACCTCTGACGCACTGCACTGCGCTACTGCAGGAATCCCGCCGCAGCGTGCTCTAGTAGTGGGGGAGAAAGCTGGAAGTGGTGGCGCTTGCACCTCGGCTCCGGCGGTAAGCGGGGGCGGGGCGGGCCCGCTCGCTGCGTATAAATAGTGTGCGGGGTAGGCGGTGGGAAGGCGGGCGGGGGCGGTTGTGCGTCGCGTCACGCGGCGATTTATTGCGCGCGCGCACGTGCGCCCGGACAAAGGTCGCGCTGTATTTGGAAGCGCGGTGCGGTGCTGTGCGGCGCCGGAAACGCGCCGCTTCTATTGTTACATTCGCCGGCAGTTCATCGCTTTGAGGATGAAATTACCGGAGAGTGGCGCCGGCGCCGCGGGGGCTGTCCCCGGGCGCGCTGCTGTACAATAAGATGTTGCCAACTTGCTCTTTTTCATGTTAATTGCGTTTGCAAGTCAATGTCGTGACGCATAGTGTATTGTTTGTATGTTTTAGAAGATGTGTAACGGGTTCCGCTCAACATCTTACGGAACCCAAGTCAACCTCACCTGCACACGGTGCACCCTGCTGAATAACAGACGAGGTTCTGACCACCCACCAACCCGCACTGAGCCAGCGTGGTGGATTTGCGGCTCAATTCCCCTCAATGAACTCCAACAAATGACGGCCCCCAATACCCGGCGGGACCGGTGGCCGTGCCCATCATGACGGAAGTCGGCGTAGCAACGGTGCCGGGGGTGCGAACAATCCCCGCGTGGTGAACATTTCCCATCAAACGACCTTGGCCCTGAGACCTTTATAGGTCGCACGCACACTGCGGACCGAGGAAAAGCTGCTGGAACTGGAATATGAATTGAGCAGGATCCGCTGGAGCATAATAGGATTGTCTGATATCCGAAGAGAGGATGAGGATACTATGACTCTAAGATCCGGTAATCTGTTCTATTTCTGGGAGGGAGAACAACTGTCCCAGGACGGTGTCGGGTTCATTGTCTACAGGTCTCTCGTGAACAATGTTGTACAGATCGGGAGTGTATCGAATAGAGTAGCGTAGCTTATACTCAGAATCAGCAAACGGTATTCGCTGAAGGTCATCCAGGTATACGCGCCAACTTCGACGCACCAAGATGAGCAGCTGGAAGTAATGTATGAGGACATCTCTCTGGCAATGCATTCTTCTAGTACTCATTACACCATTGTCACGGGAGATTTCAATGCAAGGCTAGGCAACGTTGCGGTGAGGAGTTAAAAGTGGGGCATTTTGGTGAAGGAATCCGGAGCTACCGCGATCACATGCTGGCCGATTTCTTGGAGAAGAAAGATTTGTACATGATGAATTCCTTTTTTAGGAAATAGTAGCATCGGAAATGGGCCTGGAAGAGTCCGAACGGTACCACAAAAAATGACTTCGTCCTGTCGACAAAAACTCGAATATTTAATGAATTCTCAGTGATCACCTCATTCAACACAGGAAGTGATCACCGAATGGTAAGAGGCACATTAAATCTAAAAGTGGAGTTCGAGAGATATCGACTGATAAAGTCCACGCTCTGCCCAGATACCGCCGAGATCCAAAACCCTGAAGACTTTCAACTCGAATTACAAAATCGTTTCGCTTGCCTAGAGAGCTGCACAGCGCGACCGTTGCGCACAGCTCTAGTGCCGCGTCGGTGACGACGACGAAGCGTCGAGAAGGTTGGATAAAAAATCTAAATTAGGAAGTAATGTTTACACGTTAATGAAATTAGGTTCATTAATAAAATTGTTTAACAGTCTGAAAATATCTAGGAACACATTGCGGCATCAAAACAACCCTAAAGAAACAACAATCTGAAATTAATAAATGCTATCGCTTGGAGCGCGAAAGGGGAGACAGTAAGACATCCCCCGGCTGCGCCGCAGGGATCGTTTTTGAAAAGTTCAACTCCCAATATTACTAACAGTATTACTTTATTAACTTACTGTCCCTCTCTCGCAAGGTGGGAGTGATTACGTTTTGGGATCAGGTTAATTCATAAATTGGTAGTGTGCTCGCCTGTTCAACGGCAAGTAGTAGAGACTGCACGCGTGTGAGCAGTGTAACAGTTCGAGGAGCAGCAGCAGAAGCAGCAGCAGAAGCAGCAGCGGCGGCGCGGCGGGAGGGGCGCGGCACACGCACGGGTCCGGCAAAACAAATGTCCTTTTTTTTTCTGTCCTGTCGTATTATTTTTTCGATAATTTTTTTTTATTCAATTATGAGTATATACGTTTGCCTATGAACATGTGGCACTCGTTAGGATGGTACAAATTGCACCATGCTCGTCGCTATAACACGTTGTCTCGTTATCTAAATAATGACAATAGCTACAGCGTCCTGCGAACTGGAACATAGTAATGTTCATTGTTGCAACCAGTTGACAGCCTTGGCCGGCTCCGACCGCGCACCAGTCGAAGCCGTCCACGCTAACGAAACGCACGAGGCGCTGCGGGCGCGGACGCCCACCGGTGGCTGCGCCGGGAGATCGGCGGCCGGGCAGCGCCGGAGCACTGTGTGCCGGACACCGCTAGTGTGTCCGGCACCGGGTACCGCGGGCGGCAGGCGGCGGGCAGCAGGCGGCGGGCGGCAGGCAGCGGGCGGCAGGCGGCGGGCGGCAGGCGGCGGGCGGCGCGGTAACGCAAATGTACGAAGAGTACACTCTCATTTGTTTAGTGTCGCGCTCGGAACGGGGACGGGGGTCGGAGGGGAGAGGTGCCGGGGCGTGGGCGCGGAGCCGCGGCGGCAGTCCGACATGATCATAAACATGTCAGCGAGGAGATGCACGCGCCGCCCGCCAGCCCGCCGCCCGCCGCGAGCTCCTGTCTAAACACAGAGCGGGAGCGGGAGCTTGCGCGCGCGCGCTCTGCTCTCCGCGCGACTCGGCGCCTGTGCTCCTCGGATTGTTCCACGAACCAGGCTGCCGCTGCTTTCAGTACATTTGTTCACCGCCAGCCCGCCGCCCGCCGCGAGCTCCTGTCTAAACACAGAGCGGGAGCGGGAGCTTGCGCGCGCGCGCTCTGCTCTCCGCACGACTCGGCGCCTGTGCTCCTCGGATTGTTCCACGAACCAGGCTGCCGCTGCTTTCAGTACATTTGTTCACCGCCAGCCCGCCGCCCGCCGCGAGCTCCTGTCTAAACACAGAGCGGGAGCGGGAGCTTGCGCGCGCGCGCTCTGCTCTCCGCGCGACTCGGCGCCTGTGCTCCTCGGATTGTTCCACGAACCAGGCTGCTGCTGCTTTCAGTACATTTGTTCACCGCCAGCCCGCCGGGCGTCTGTCGCTCGCTATTGCGGAAATCGACAATAGTCATCGTAAGATGTATTTCCGCATCCGCTCCTGCTTCTGCGACTTCTTCTCGCTTGCACCCGCTGCGATCGACATCTCATTAATTAAACTAAGGCTCCTATTTGCGGACCCGCGGCCCAGGCGAGACGCTTTCCTCTAATGCTCTGCAGTTTGCTCTGGTGTGCCCACAAACCTGTGTCCGCCGCAGGGATCTTTGCCTACCTTACAACATTTAGCTGGGTGACCATATATAATAGCTGGCTGGCATTTTGAACAGTAAGTTGCATTGTTGTTGCATGAACGAGCTGTTATACGTCAAATTGCAAACAACTAGTTAGCGTCGTAGTGAGAGAAATGTTCATTAAAATATAAGATTTGTGTGGCGTCAAGTTTAAACCTGACGTCATTGCCGCGCCGCGCGGACCTGACCGCCGGGCCCGCAGCGGCCGCACCAGCCGCACCAGCCGCACCACCGGCAGTGCGAAGCGTGCGGAACAGACTACGAGTGAAGCGGTGCCGCGGTGGGCTGGTCTCCTGGAACCTGCCGGTGTTTCCGAAGGACCTTTCGAGAACTTATTGCAGAGCACTAGATGATTGCGAATCCTGCAAAGTGTTTACCTGTATAATGAAATCGAATGGATTGTTGTCCGTCGGGGGATGGTGGGAAGTGGGGACGGGGGCTATCCGTGTCGTCAGACGTTGGGTGCACGGTTATAAATAAGCGTGCTAAATTTAAAACAATAGAGACAACTGTCCCGGCGGGGGCAGCGGGCCCCGCGGCGTGCCAGGGAGCTGATAATCCGGGGTAGCCCGACGTGCTGCAGCAGTGTCGCGGGGGATTAGCGCGGGGCGCTCGCGGCGGTTGCAACACGGCAGCGACACGGCAGCGACACGGCAGCGACGCGGCAGCGACGCGGCAGCGACACGGCAGCGACACGGCAGCGACACGGCAGCGACGCGGCAGCGACGCGGCAGCGACGCGGCAGCGACGCGGCAGCGACACGGCAGCGACGCGGCAGCGACGCGGCAGCGACACGGCAGCGACGCGGCAGCGACGCGGCAGCGACACGGTAGCGACGCGTCAGCGACACTAGTTCGACACAAATAGTTATACCCTGCGGCGCAAACTTGTCGGCTGGTGCATGCTCATGACATTGCACTAACTTCATTACAGTTAGTTCAGACACAAGACCGGACGTGCCCCGCGCCCCGCGCCCCGCGCCGACCTCGGCGCACGCGGCTCTGGTCAGCGCTACCGTTACTGTAGGTACATCGGGAGGCTACCGAAGAGGGCGCCGTGACGCCGTCACGCCGTCACGTCGTCATGTCGTCTCGTCGTCACGCCGTTACGCCGTTACGCCGCTAATCCGGCCCGTCAGCGCGAAGCCCCGACCTGCCGCCTCTGCTGGGTAGGGTCTCGCTGTGGATTTAAGGATCGCGTGTAATGGTCTTCCCGACGTACGCAGCCGGCCGTAACGACGTGTCGACACGTCCCTGGCGCACCCGGCGCACCCGGCGCACTCGGCGGGCCCGCTGCGCCGCCGCCAATCGCACAAGTAAGTAAGGACGGATGACGTAACCCGCACGCACACTCATAACTGCTCGATCTCCGGCTGCGTAATGAACCAGGGCGACGAAATTCGTCACTTAGATGGACTCTCCGAACTCCTAGCAACAGCTGACAGAATTATCACAAAAGCTTATAAAAAATTTCAGTTATTTTTGTGACCGAAGGAAGTTCAATAGTTACAGCGCCCTTCAAATCAGAACACAGTAATGTTTGTATAGTACCGTTTGCTTGTTGCAAGAAGCGCTGCGGTGATACCTGTGCGGTGTGCTGGCGCGTGTGCGTGTTCGTGCGCATGTGCGTGTGCGAGCGCGTGCGCGTGCGTGTGCGCGTGCGGTACGGGTACGGAACCCTGTACGCCCGTGAACTAATTAGGTGGAGGGTGTTTGGCGCGAGAGACAAGTGGTAAGCAGATGGGAACGGCGCCGGTCCGCGCGGGCCCATTGAAATGTGAGCAGTTTTTTTGACGGGAACGGGCGCTGCACACGTGCGCCGTCCGCTCACCGCGCCCACCTCGCCCACCTCGCCCACCTCGCGCCTCGTTTGCCGACGCTGCGGCGCGGGCCCGCCTGCTGCCGCTGCTGAAGCGCTCGGCTAACGCGGCCGCAGCGACTCCCGCGGGCGCCCCGCTCGGTTCCTATATATTTTCTATTGACGTCAACGTGCAGCTGCAGCGACGCGCTAAACCTTCTTCATCTACTTCAAGAGAATGTACTGTTTTGCATTTGTGAGTGGCGCGACCGATGCGCCCTCGGCACTTAAATATGAGCATTGAAGCACAAGGCGCGAGTGTTCTCAGCTTTAGACATCGCATACGCAACGTCAGTTGGATTTCCGGCGTCCGACGTGAACTGGCGCCGCTGTCGTAGGCGCGTCTGCCAACGGACTGGTGGGACTCGCACACTCGCGCACTCGCCGCGCTAAGCTAAGCTAGTAACTTGTACTAGATTGCGCTCGTTTTTGCGATGTTTCATTGGACCCGTTGCTTCGGCAATGTTCCGAGTGCGCAATACAGTGCATATCTTCTGGTCTTGACGTCAGAAATAGGCGCTGAGATGAGTTACTAGCCGCCGAAGGAGAGGCCATAGGCTGGCCCATATAGATATCCGCGTGCAGGTTCAGCTCCCGTCCAGCATCGCAAAGGTACGCGCGGTGTGCTAATGAGATGGTGGTGGCCGCGGTTCGGCAACCGGCGCGGCGCCCCCGCCCGGCTCGCTCTTTGTTTACAAAAATCAATTGCCGGCAATAAAAGCAAAGTAATCGTCTCGGGACTCGTTAGACGCAGTTTACGGCACCGCCGCGGCGGCTGCATCCCTCCACCGAGCCACCCCCACCCGCCGCACCTACCGCGTGACACTCAATTAGCCGCTTAGTATTCCCCAGGGACGCCGGGAACGAACCCGCTACGTCCACTGCCGCTAAATTAAGACATTTGTGTCTTCGGGAGCCAGCGCCGGTACATTTGTTTGCGAATTCATTGTCTGCGGTAAGGAGCGCGTAAACAAATAAACATATAAACATGAAGTGCGGCGACCCGTCCCGCCGCTCAGTTTCAACTCGAAGCAAACGGCACCTCGCTTACTTTGCTTTAAAAGTACTAGTCTAAGTACAAGATAACAAAATACATAAATAATACCTGCCGTGCGGAGGCGGGCGGCAGGCGCCAGGCGGCAGGCGGCAGGCGACAGGCGGCGAGCGGCGAGCGGCGAGCGGCGAGCGGCGAGCGGCGAGCGGCGAGCGGCGAGCGGCGAGCGGCGAGCGGCGGGCACAGCTCTACTCGATCGTAACTTTAATTGTCTAATTATGGTATAACTGCGGCCTGAACCGAATGGATCTAAGGCAGGACCACGGGTGTCGGCACAGCCCGCACCGGCAGACTAGCCTCGGCGAGCGGCGTCCCGCGCACCCGCGCACCCGCGCACCCGCCGCCGGGTGCTGCGGGGAGCAGAGCGACGGACAAATGAGCCGATCGTCGTGTAATGTATTTATTGGCGGGCGGCGGGCGGCGAGCGGCGGGCGGCGGGCGGCGAGCGGAATGTGTCCCAAAGTGCTTTATTTGCGGCGTATTGTCGTGCTCGTGTTTACAAACAGCAGCTAATGGCGCTATTTGCGGCGGCGGCGGGCGGCGTACGGCGAGCGGCGGCAGCGGGCCGCTACGGGCAGCTATTGTTTATTTTAACGCGCCCAAATCCCCGCACTTAAAAATACAAGAGAAGCGGAGACACGTGTTAATTTGTGATTAAGCGGTCGCGCTAAATGTGTCGCGCGCTTCTATTTGTTTAGGTAGCGACCCGCTTCAGGACTCCGCTGAATAGAAATAGACCGCGCCCGCGCCGCACGCCGCACGCCGCACGCCGCACGCCGCACGCCGCACGCCGCACGCCGCAGGCAGTATTGTCAAGAGCGATCAGTGCCGAGGCTCCCTTGCCAATTGTACACAATGAATAGTTTCCGGAAGGGTTGTCTGCTAGAAATACAATGCCAACCTTCTGGTGACCAACGAAGCCAATACGAGCCGCCGCCGAAACCTGAGATCAAAAAACGCATGTCACGCTAAGCGCACCACGCACACCACACACACCACGCACACCACGCACACCACGCAGCGAGTCGCAGAGAGAGCAGGCGGTGGAACGGCAAGCAGCACTGCGCGTCATCAGAGATAGCACAGCTACAGCTGGCAGCGTTGCATTTTGTTAGCGAGACAGGCGCGCGGTCCGCCAGTCGACTAAAAGCCTTAGACAGAGTCGACTAATGTCATAGACACGACGATCTCGTCCGCTGTGTTATTTTATTTTATGTCTATATGCGGTCGTCCAGTGCTGCAGCAACTGAACTATACAAACTGTTCACAAGAGCAACTAAGTACGTGGGTGTTAATAATGTCGCATTACGGTCGCTGTGCGGTCGCGATGCGGTCGCGATGCGGTCGCGATGCGGTCGCGATGCGGTCGCGATGCGGTCGCGATGCGGTCGCGATGCGGTCGCGATGCGGTCGTTACAAAACCGTGTCTCCAAAGTATCCTAAACTATATAAAATATTATAAACATGAAAAGCAAACTTTATTTTATAACTAAAATACGAAAATCATATAAAGAAGTTAAGTTTGAAAGACTCATTGTATGACGGGTGTTCGTGGAACGCGCGGGGGACGATGAAGTTGTTCGTGTATCGACCGACCGGAAGTACGAGTGAGCGCGACATCCAATCTTTATAATTTTTTCTACATCGAGTTCCTCGACGGAGCCGCGGACTGTCCGCCCTCCCTTTATTTTCTGAATTTTGAAAGTGAGGGCCTCAGCAAGTCACCATGTTGCACGATATGTGGCGAGTTGTCGGTGAGGAGACGAGACGAACTTGACCGAAACAACTGTTCACTACTACTAACTGCTACCGCTGCGCCCGATGACATATAATTGTAATGTTCCTTGGTCATATCCACTGCAGTGGTTGGCGGAGCTATGCATTCACTTCATACGTGGTGGCTCGTGGTGGGAGCATGATCCCTCAAGGCTGCGTATTACCACTTTGCCCTACCATGGGTGATGAGCTGTCGAATGCACTCCGAGAGTTGCTTGCGTTACTCACGCTGAGCACGCAGTTCTTGGTGATGCCAATCCCAACACTTTACATTGCATTTGCAGGTGCACCTGCCTGATGAAGGTGGTGGCTCATCCAATACCATTTATATATGATTTATGTTTTCATATGTGTGTTGATCACACACAAAATATGTCTGGTTACGGTTGTATTTTATGAGTTGCCCACTCGCATTGCCGAGCACAGATTAGCGCAGGGGTAGTGGGCTGGGGTCACGGGGTTGTAAACCCGTAACTAGGTGTGTTCCCCTTTACCGAACGGCGTCTGATTACCTCAACGAACATCCATCGCTGTGTATAAACCTAAAAGAATAGAGAACTACCGCTATAGACACGAGGCAAAGCAAACTGCTAACCGACGCGGTTTGCAACTGTTGTAATGTTTATAGAATAAATAATGAATGGTCGCGGCGCACACGTCGTCACCACATCATACTGATCGCGTGAGTTGTGATTGTGCGTGTGTGTGCGTGTGTGTGCGTGACGTCTTAATGATTCTTTAATTATTTAAGTAGCAGTAGAAGTATTGAGGTGTGATGCGTGGTGCGTGACAACGCACGCAGCAACATCAGCACCGTGTAGACACCGAGCAGAGCGGTGGCAAGCACAGAGCGAGTTACTGAGTGCAACAGCACTAGGAAGATCCTGTTTATGGATACAATAGTATACTACGTAACGGCTTGGTGACCCAAGTCAGCGCAGTGTGCGTCTGTGTGTGTCTATTGTGTGTGTCTATTTTGTTACTTAAAAGCTTCTTGTTGCAAACTATTATTTTAATTAAAAAAGGGGAGAAGTTTAGAAACAAATTCTTCACCCCGGCACTTACCTATGCGTTCAGCAGTATAAACTGAACAAAGTGTGACCTACAATGTATTCAGCGCTCAACTCCAATCCAATCCAATCCAATCCAGTCAACTGAACTAAACCTTTAACGGCACATCTCCCGCAGCAACGTAACTCGCGTAGACGATTCAGCACAATTAGCAGAATGGGTGACCGCCCGCCACGAGCGGGAGGCGCCGCCGCGGCCGGCGCGGGCCCGGGGGCAGCCCTGGTGCCTGGCCGTCGGTTCGGGCGTACAGCGATCCTTCCCTTGTTTTACTAACTACGGCTTTGCCTACTTGGCGATAGTTCTGTGCATTAATTAATTTTAGGTAAATATTGATAGCGCGGAGTTCGATCGCAGCGGTGTGTTGCTTTGTTGCGCTGATTGAATGCTGCGCGCGGCGGGACCGGCGCCGCGCGCAGCCGGCGGCAAGCGGACGGGACTGGGACGGGACTGGGATGGGACTGGACGGGGTGACACGGGGGCGTGCTCCCCTTCGGGTGCAAGTAAACAGGTGATCGTTGTTTATCATATGTTTAATAACAATTATTAAAGACATACACAGTATATACAGTGTGCGGTGCCGGTGCGCCCGGTGGGCCCGGTGCACGGTGCCTCCCCCGTGCGAGCGACTGTTTGCTTATCACACACGCACACACGCACCGCACGCGCCGCGTGCACACACTGCAGCTCGGTGCAGCGGCGTGCATCCGCACCCGCACCTACGACTATCAATTGCACTATCATTTAATGATGAAATATTCAATTACTAATATAACATACTGATGTGAAGCACTAAACGCGATATGCAGTACTTTTGCTGCGCTCTCAGGGCGCCGCCGCACCCGCCGCACCCGCCGCGACTTGACGCGGCGTGACGCGACGTGACTCGACGTGACTCCGGCATGCAAGCCCTGCGCTTGTACCAGTTAAGCCTAACTAGGTCTAGATCGGTCGCTACCTAACTTTATGCCTACAACTAACATAATGTCTTTCTTTACAGCCTTGCGATCCGTGCGCCCACGACGCTCACGCGGCCGCGCCCACCACGCGCACCGCGTGCACATTAAGCGCGCTCTCAGAACCAGTAGAGATCCTTAGACGTGTCCTGCACCTGCGCCTCCAGACCTGTCAACAAAAGTCATCGTTAAGAATATCATCATCAGAAAACCAGTTCGATCCTCAGCTATTCTCTTTAACTAATGGTATTTGAACCCGCTCCACTCCTTCGTGTCGTCAAAACATTTCTTGCACCGTCTGCCAGGTGCACGTTTCCCAGGAGCCCTCCCTTCCGTTTGCCCTCCGGGATCAACCTTGGGAACTCATGAAGGGATCCTCTTTGAAGGTGTCCAAAATAAGCAACCTTTGTTTGCGTTAAGCGCGACGGCGCCGGAACGGTCCGATTCCTGCGAATGTTTCAAAGTGCATTCAAACGTTTACGTTTTACTCGATGCACTTGCTAAACTTACAAGTGCACGGCCAGTAGCGCACAATGCACTGCCATTGGTTCAACATATAAACTTGTGTAGAAAACAAGTTTAACTATTTACTAGTTGTAACAATGGCTGCAGTGGCAGTGGCAGTGGAATATCCGTTTAATACACATTACAAATGTGAAATAAGCGACTAATTAGAACATTTTTTTAGCAATTGAGCGACGGGACAAGCGGGACGTTCACCTGATGGTAAGTGATACTCCCATAACAACGTGGCGCTAGTTAGTATGGTATACACTGCTCCACATTGCGCTCGTCGCTTGAGACATAAGATGTCTCATTCAACGGGCGGCGGCTCGCATTATCCACCTCCGACATGATATTGTTATAATAAACGAATTTCGGTCGTTTGATAAAGCCGGTGATAGCTAGTGGCAGCTAATGGCAGCCTTGTCCGGCGACGGAGCCAATGCGGTGCTGTACAGTCTATCTGCCGCGTCTCTCAGTATACCCACGAGCCAATGAAATACCACCGAGTAATTTCTTTTACCCCATAAAAACATTCCCATCGATCCCAGAAGTGGAACTGTTCAACAACGCAGTGACACGCCGCGCGCGCCGCGGTGTCGTGCGCGGCGTGCGCGGTGTGCGCGGCGTGCGCGGTGTGCGCGGCGTGCGCGGTGTGCGCGGTGTGCGCGGCGTGCGCGGTGTGCGCGGCGTGCGCGGTGTGCGCGGCGTGCGCGGTGTGCGCGGCGTGCGCGGTGTGCGCGGTGTGCGCGGCGTGCGCGGTGTGCGCGGTGTGCGCGGCGTGCGCGGCGTGCGCGGCGTGCGCGGTGTGCGCGGATTGCGCGGCGTGCGCGGCGTGCGCGGCGTGCGCGGCGTGCGCGGCGTGCGCGGCGTGCGCGGTGTGCGCAACGTGCGCGGTGTGCGCAACGTGCGCGGTGTGCGCGGTGTGCGCAACGTGCGCGGTGTGCGCGGCGTGCGCGGTGTGCGCGGTGTGCGCGATGTGCGCGGCGTGCGCGGTGTGCGCGGGGAGACGGAACCGATGCCATTTTGTACCGCGCGGAAATGAAGAGGGGCTCCATCAGTCAGGAATGATGGATGAACAAGATGTAGGGGGATAAGTGAGTGCGGCCGCGGTACCGGGGCCGCAGCGCGCGCGAGTGGTGGAGGTATTAATTAAATTGGCCGCGCGTGTTGATTGCGGCGCTGCGGGGATGGCAGCGCAGGGAAGGGGCCGCGCGGGGTCGCAGGCGGTGTGAGGGGGTACAGCCGGCGGCGGCGGCAATAATTGACACAGCCCGTGATGTAGTCGTCGGGGCCGTCCAACGTTCGGGGGCGGAGCCATCCGTCGCAACTATTGGTTAGCAATCGTTTAATACACAAGCTCCGCCCCCGGGTGTCCGCCGGGCGATCCGGCCGCTCGCCGCCTATGCGCGCCTGGTAACAAGCGGCTGTGGGAACGCCGGACAGGATACCACCACGGGTTCGCTCAATTTCATTCCTCACTCTCCGAAAGCCGATGACCGCACATGAGCGGGTAGGGGCACGGGGGCGGTGGGTGCGTTGGGGCGGAGGAGTCAGTAAGTAACCAACAAACTGGTTGTTGTTGTTGTCAAGTCATCGGCGACGGGGCGCTGCCCGGCTTGCTGCCGGCGCGGGTGCGGTGGAGCCGGCGGTGCAGCTAAGCAGCCCCGCGCGTCGCATCCAGGCCGCAATATATTATATATAACATGTACGTGCGCACTTCCGGCGCGTTATGTGTATCAGCTGATGTTTCTGCTTGCGTGCACCGGCTGCAACCCAGCCCCAACTTCCGTAAAGTAACTGCTCGAAAGATGTTCCAGGGTTCAATGGGTTTCTGGGAGAAGTTCAGGTCATGTGAGATTTTTTTCACTGATACCCCCGTCGGTGGGTCCCTGGTTGCAAGGGGCCCTCTCCACAATACATTAGTGCTTTCCTGCTCTACACAGCCCAGCGGAGAGTAACCCCCGGTGGGTCCGCCGCGCGGTGCTGTGAGCGGCGCGGGCTGCTACCAGCGCAGTCCGAGAAACGAAAACTTGAGCGCCTACTGTCCACCACCGCCCCCGCCCCCGACCCCGACCCGACCCCATGCGCTCCCCCACCGCGCCTCCGCATTTATATAAATAATATTATATAATAATAGGTTGGGGAAAAAGAAATCCATTATTTTTATATGAACTTCAGGACTTTATTTAACATGCTTCGGATTGTCCGATTTGGATCAAATATGCACCGTTTTGTTCTGTGATTTGTTGCCATTTTAAAGGTAACTTCATAATGCCTCTCTCGTAGAAGTCCTGCTCTCTATTTGCAAAAAACTCTAGTAGCCGATTTTCACAATCTTCCCTAGTTGCCAATTTTTTATCACTAAAGAAATTTTGTAATGCAAGAAAAAGATGGTAATCGCTTGGTGCCAAGTCCGGACTGTATGGCGGATGCATTAAAACTTCCCAACCAAGCCCCCGAAGTTTCTGGCGAGTCACTGTAGACGTGTGTGGCCTAGCGTTGTCCTGGTGGAACACGACACCTCTCCTGTTGGCCAATTCTGGCCGTTTCTGGTCAATTGCTATCTTAAAACGGTCCAGTTGTTGACAGTAGAAATCAGAATTTAGTTGTTGGCCATATGGAAACAACTCATAATAAATAATCCCCTTCCAGTCCCACCAAATGCACAGCATAATCTTCCTGGCCATTAGTCCTCGTTTGGCCACCGTTTGAGGTGCTTCACCGCTCTTTGACCATGATCGTTTTCGCACAGGGTTATCGTATGTGATCCATTTCTCATCTCCAGTCACCATCCGTTTAAGAAATGGGTCTATCTCATTCCGTTTGGCCAAGGCTTCGCAGATGGAAATTCGATCCATCATGTTTTTTTCTGTTAATTGGTGT
The DNA here is from genome assembly GCA_029286815.1 of Troides helena. Classification (NCBI taxonomy): domain Eukaryota; kingdom Metazoa; phylum Arthropoda; class Insecta; order Lepidoptera; family Papilionidae; genus Troides; species Troides helena. The sequence goes on from JAGSMV010000046.1 coordinate 126,513, forward strand.
GGCACCCAAACATAGAGCTTCTTTTTGAATCCAGCTTTGTGTAAATGGTTTCAAACTATTTTGTGGTCCATTTTTAGCTCCTGGGCGATGTTACGACAAAGAAAAACTGTAAAATGTACCGAGTTTCTCTTTGTTCACTTCCATTTTGAACACCCTGTAACTCACAATTGAATGCACCAAACAAAAACCAGCAAAAGAATTCTTTTACTGCGAAATGTCACCTTTCCAACGAGCATCAATCTGAAACTGTTTGATCGATACTTTACGAGAAATTTATCACTACAGCCATCTACCGAAAAAATAATGGATTTCTTTTTCCCCAACCTATTATATATTAGAATAACGTTATTACAACATGGCCCGCCAGCCGGAGGTGTTCTCGTGACCTATGTATTTTTTTATACATGTATACATCTTCTACATATATACAAATATATATATGCATATATTTTATACATATGTATATATATAAAAATAAATTTTCATAAATAAAATGTATCGCGGGTGTGTAGCGCGGGGCGGTGCAGGGGTGGTGCACAACAATTCATAATCAGCACAGCAGCCCCCTGCCGAGATTCCGGTGGCGGGTCTCCGTTGCCCGACAATGTCTAGGTACGTATCAGCGCAGCGATTGTAGCTAGTGTAATTGCAGGGGTAACGAAACTCAACATCTTATGTGTCAAGCAATGAGCACTATGTGATGCAGTGTATACCATTCTAGATTGCCGGCGTAATGGTTAGAGCGTGCGGCTTTGATTCCGAAGGTCGCGGGTTCGAATCTCGGCATGTACCGATGACTTAATATTTAAGTTATGTACATTTGTGAACTTTAGTTACAGCAGCGAAGTACAAACGGTGAAGGAGAACATCGCGAGGGAACCCGCGCACTGACATCATCTTTGTGTGTGTGTGCGTGTGGTGGTCCCGATAAAGTGACAACAGGCTCGTCCCATGTTACATGGGACCTAATCTGACCACATCTGGCGAAGTGTGGGTGTTTATTCACCTCTGCCTACCCTACCGGGAAAAAGGCGTGACAATATAAAAAAAAATAGCATTCTAAGTAACGCGACGTTGTTATGAGCGGGAGTAACTGTTTCTATCAGGTGCACGAGGAGGAACTCGTGTCGTCGCTGCATTGCATAGACACGCAGCGCCGCCGCCGTCCTGAGGCAGCCTGCTTGGATTACATTTCGATTTATCGCATCATCAACGATCGACGAACAGGGATCAACATACAACATGGTGTTGGCTTGGGGCCCAGCATTAGGAGGAACTGATAACGCAGCAAACAATTGGAACAGTTCGACGCGCCGCCAGCTCAGCAACTGGCAGGAACCGGCCACCTGGTGCTGCTCAACTAGAAACTGTCGAACGTGTTGTAAGGGGTACAAATATTTCATTACTGTCGCCCGTCACCCTGCCGGAGAGTGCGGTGCGGGGAGAGCGAGGGAGCCCTCTCGGTCGGTAGCCTCCGTCCGGTTACCGCCCCACACGCGGCTCCGCGTCGCGCCGGACACCCTCACCCCACCAGCTATCGTTCAGCACACCCTCTTTGCACCCCACACGGCGACGGGTTCGTGTACACGACGTTTGTCTGAACAATTGGTTCCCTATGTACCACGAACCGCCACCGCGCTGTTGGCTGAACCACAATTGGAAATATGAAAACGTCCACACGAAGACGTATCAAGCGGCCACCCATCTCAGTGTCGAAGACTCAATGGAGACCAGGTATTTCTACGTTGGCCTGCAGCAACCGCATAATTGAAGAATGACCGTGCCCGACTCTGCAAGTGGGGCGCACCGGGCGGACGCGCCCCTGCGCAGCGAGTGTGTGGAAACCCCGCGCCGTGTCATGTTGAAAGGGCGCAACGTACATGAGGGGGCGGCCCCCAGCCCCCACCCCCGTCTATCGCCGGTCCCTCGCCGGCTCCAAACCCGGCCCTTCCGTCTGTTCGCAGTATTGTCATATTACCCGCACACGCGCACGCACACGCGCACTCGGAGCGGACAGCGCCGCGCGGTGCCGCCGCATATTGCGTGCGTGCATGCATGCAGCAACCGACGCACAGTCTTTGTTCCACAGCGCCTGGGCTACTCTTGAGTAAGAAATGGAAAGCTATCATCTAATCCGCCTAGCGCTGCACTGATCCAACAACTCACTCCGATTCATTCAGCGCCCGCCGCCCGAGCTGCTCCCGCGCGCCGCGCCGCAGTGCCGAGCGGACGAGCGGACGAGCGGACGAGCGGACGAGCGGGCGAGCTCGCATGCACGTTGAAGCACTAATATTTAAGCTTTACAAGGAGACGATCGTTTCTATTGTGCACCCGCGCACCCTCTCCCGCACCGCCGCGCCACCGCGCCACCGCACCACCGCACCACCACACCACCGCACCGCGCCCCCGCACTGAACAATGCGAACAGTTGCGCTTTGAAGCTTTTGTCCTCGCGAGCGTAGGAGCGGCTGCCGCTAAGAATTGTTTTGTCCAAGTTAACCCGCCTAAATGGATTTAACAATATAATGGCTGCAGTGAACGTGGAACAAGTTGCGTTTACGTTGAGATAATTGGTGCGCGGGAACAGCGAGGAGTCAATCGGCTGCCCGCGAGGACTGGCGCACCCGGTGTGAACGTCACGCCGCACACACGCGCACGCACGCGTGCATGCACACACGAAAGTACCCAGCGGCGAGCGGGGGCTGGCATGCGGACATACTAGAAGGAGAATAATGAGTGAAGCCGAATTTATTAGGTCATAAATAACGCGAGGCCAACCCCGCCCGTTCCGAACCCCGCGCGCCCTCTCCCGCCGGTGGAGGTGCAGCGCCGGCGCGGCGAGGTGCCGTGCGAGGCCTTGCGGTAGGAGAATAATTCAGTCGTATAGCGGATCAGTAGTAACTAATGGTATACAAAACAAAAGCATGCCAACGAGCCGCTGCGAGCGGGCGAGCTGCGGGCGCAGCCGGGCGGGCCTGGTCGGGGCGGGGCCGGGGCCGGGCGCGCCGCGTCTGCACGAACGCGTAACGTCACGTCACGCGCCCTGCTGCACCGGTCACGCTGCAGCCACCGGCGGCATTTGGAAAACGGAACTTGGCTTGATGACATCTGAGTCGCGCCCCCACGCCGATGAGCTGAGTGGGTGCACAATTTAAGTAATCATAGCAAGTTACTTGAAGGGTTCCGGACGGACGCACCGCGCCGCCGGGGGTGCGGCGCGGCGCGGCGCGGCACGGCGCGGCACGGCGCGGCGCGGCGCGGGCGAATGGAGGTTAGAAGCTAAAGAATTTAATTCGGCAGCGCGCCCCTCGCGGCGCAAATTAATTTTAATCGCCGTCATTAGAGTGGGGGCCGCCGTCTTTCAACTCGCCGCACGGTTTTTGCCCGCGCGTCTCGCGCCCGTCGCCGTGCCCGCGCCCGCGCCCGCGCGCCCACCCGCGCGCCCGTCCGCACGCCCGTCGCCGCGCCCGCATCTCCTATTGCTTATTAACTACGTTACCGTAAAACAGTTCGCCGGTGGCTGATCGCAATCATAAACACTTCCGAACGTCACGCGCTACGTGAACAGCGCGATGACGCGTGCGGGTGTGTCGGGTGCGGCGCGGTGTGTCGGGTGTTTCGAGTGCGGCGCGGTGTGTCGGGTGTGTCGGGTGTGTCGGGTGCGGCGCGGTGTGTCAGGTGTGTCGGGTGTGTCGGGTGCGGCGCGGTGTGTCGGGTGTGTCGGGTGCGGCGCGGTGTGTCGGGTGTGTCGGGTGCGGCGCGGTGTGTCGGGTGCGGCGCGGTGTGTCGGGTGCGGCGCGGTGTGTCGGGTGCGGCGCGGTGTGTCGGGTGTGTCGGGTGCGGCGCGGTGTGTCGGGTGTGTCGGGTGCGGCGCGGTGTGTCGGGTGTGTCGGGTGCGGCGCGGTGTGTCGGGTGTGTCGGGTGCGGCGCAGTGTGTCAGGTGTGTCAGGTGTGTCAGGTGCGGCGCGGTGTGTCAGGTGTGTCGGGTGCGGCGCAGTGTGTCAGGTGTGTCAGGTGCAGCGCGGTGTGTCAGGTGCAGCGCGGTGTGTCAGGTGCAGCGCGGTGTGTCAGGTGCAGCGCGGTGTGTCAGGTGCAGCGCGGTGTGTCAGGTGTGTCAGGTGCAGCGCGGTGTGTCAGGTGCAGCGCGGTGTGTCAGGTGTGTCGGGTGCGGCGCGGTGTGTCAGGTGTGTCAGGTGTGTCAGGTGCAGCGCGGTGTGTCAGGTGTGTCAGGTGTGTCAGGTGTGTCAGGTGTGTCAGGTGTGTCAGGTGTGTCGGGTGCGGCGCAGTGTGTCAGGTGTGTCAGGTGCAGCGCGGTGTGTCAGGTGCGGCGCGGTGTGTCAGGTGCAGCGCAGTGTGTCAGGTGTGTCAGGTGTGTCAGGTGCAGCGCGGTGTGTCGGGTGTGTCGGGTGCGGCGCGGTGTGTCAGGTGTGTCAGGTGCAGCGCGGTGTGTCAGGTGTGTCAGGTGCAGCGCGGTGTGTCAGGTGCAGCGCGGTGTGTCAGGTGCAGCGCAGTGTGTCAGGTGTGTCAGGTGCGGCGCGGCGCGGCGCGGCGCGGCGCGGCGCGGCGCGGCGCGGCGCGGTGTGTCAGGTGCAGCGCGGTGTGTCAGGTGCAGCGCGGTGTGTCAGGTGTGTCAGGTGCAGCGCAGTGTGTCAGGTGTGTCAGGTGCAGCGCAGTGTGTCAGGTGTGTCAGGTGTGTCAGGTGCAGCGCGGTGTGTCAGGTGCGGCGCGGTGTGTCGGGTGCGGCGCGGTGTGTCAGGTGTGTCGGGTGCGGCGCGGTGTGTCAGGTGCAGCGCGGTGTGTCAGGTGCGGCGCGGTGTGTCAGGTGCAGCGCGGTGTGTCAGGTGCAGCGCGGTGTGTCAGGTGCAGCGCGGTGTGTCAGGTGTGTCAGGTGCAGCGCAGTGTGTCAGGTGTGTCAGGTGCAGCGCAGTGTGTCAGGTGTGTCAGGTGTGTCAGGTGCAGCGCGGTGTGTCAGGTGCGGCGCGGTGTGTCGGGTGCGGCGCGGTGTGTCAGGTGTGTCGGGTGCGGCGCGGTGTGTCAGGTGCAGCGCGGTGTGTCAGGTGCGGCGCGGTGTGTCAGGTGTGTCAGGTGTGTCAGGTGCAGCGCGGTGTGTCAGGTGCAGCGCAGTGTGTCAGGTGTGTCAGGTGCAGCGCGGTGTGTCAGGTGCAGCGCGGTGTGTCAGGTGCGGCGCGGTGTGTCGGGTGCGGCGCGGTGTGTCAGGTGTGTCAGGTGCGGCGCGGTGTGTCAGGTGCGGCGCGGTGTGTCAGGTGCGGCGCGGTGTGTCAGGTGCGGCGCGGTGTGTCAGGTGCAGCGCGGTGTGTCAGGTGCAGCGCGGTGTGTCAGGTGCAGCGCGGTGTGTCAGGTGCGGCGCGGTGTGTCAGGTGTGTCAGGTGTGTCAGGTGCAGCGCGGTGTGTCGGGTGCGGCGCGGTGTGTCGGGTGCGGCGCGGTGTGTCAGGTGCAGCGCAGTGTGTCAGGTGCAGCGCAGTGTGTCAGGTGTGTCGGGTGTGTCGGGTGTGTCGGGTGTGTCGGGTGCGGCGCGGTGTGTCGGGTGTGTCGGGTGCGGCGCGGTGTGTCGGGTGTGTCGGGTGCGGCGCGGTGTGTCAGGTGCAGCGCGGTGTGTCAGGTGTGTCAGGTGTGTCAGGTGCAGCGCGGTGTGTCGGGTGCGGCGCGGTGTGTCGGGTGTGTCGGGTGCGGCGCGGCGGCGGGACAAAAAGCGGGCGGGAATGCGAGGTCACGTGGTGCGCGCTTTCATCTCGCCGCGCGGCCGTCCCGCCCCGCCCGCCGGCCGCCGGCCCGCCGGCAGCACCGCCGACTCCCGCCGCGGCCCGCGCGTTTTGAACCGATCGTTATCACGGAACAATCGCAGCGAGACCGCGCCGATACTTATATACTTTTTGTGGGTGTTGAAAAGAACAAGTCAATCGGGAATTCGGAAAGGAGGCTGCGGACGCTGAGCGCTGGCTCCGCGCGCCCGCGAACGACTGCCGGAACCAGTCGCACGCGCGGAGCGGAGCGCTGCCCGCCGCGGTGCAGGAAGCGGTTCACTTCATGATGTTTCAGTAGGGTGCCGAGTGTCCCGTGCATACTGAACTACTCTCATTGATCAGTTCCGCGTGTGCGTGTGCGTGTGGGTGTGTGTGTGTGTGTGGATACCGCGATGGTGCGGGCACACTGACCGGGCACGGCGGGGTAGGAGTAGGGCGCGCAGGCGGCGGGGTCCAGGTGCGCGTGCTGAGCGCCCCATTCGACCGGCTTGTACTGCGCGTGCAGCCCGCCGCGGCCCAGCAGCAGCCCGCCGTAGCCGACGTGCTGGTAGTCGCGCGCGTAGCCGTACGGCTGGTGCCACGGGTCGTACTCGTACAGCTCGAGGCCGCAGCCGGGCGCGCCGCCGCCGGCGCCGCCGCCGCCGCACGCAGCCGCGTTGAAGAACGACGCGGGCAGGTTGCGGGACGCGAGCGGCACGCTCTCTGCAACAACGCAACCACCGTGAGCGTGCGTGCGCCCAGGCACAACAACCGCTGCTACCGTGCCCACTGCAGCCACCTTGTCTAACTACATAAATAAAATAATTAATAAATTAAATAAAATAATTAATTAATTAAATAATTAAAATGAAGAATTCACAGGTTCATGCGAATTGCGTTCTTTGTAGTTTATCTCATACTCGTAGCGCAGTCGCAGCAGTCGCAGCAGTCGCAGCAGTCGCAGCAGTCGGAGAACACATCTCCTCATTTACTTTTTACTTGCCAAACCCGACTGACTGTTCTTCGGAACAGTACTGATCAGCTTTCAACATCAAAAACGATGTGAAGTTGAACATTAGTTGCTCTCCTCAAATATGTTTCAAGCGGCCGGGCGGAGCGCCGCAAACACTCAGGGAGCGGTGTCGACATCGCGGCGCACGGGCGCACGGGCGCACGGGCGTGCGATTTCTCGCTTGCATTAAGTGCGCCCGTACCCACTGCGCCCGTGCCCGCTGCGCCCGCCGCCGCTGCGCCCGTGCCCGCGGTGCCCACGTTAGTAATATAAAATTAATGAAGACATTCAGCAATGTCGAATGTCATTACAATTATTTAAATGTAAATCTTCGAAGTTTTGTGATCTTCGAAGCACTATGCTCCACTCGGGCCGCGCGCGCCGCTCGCGCTCCGCCGGGGCGGGCGTGTGGCAGCAAGTTGCGTTGTGGCAGCGCGACCGTGCGCAGGCCGGCGACGCGCTCGGTGCGCTCGGTGCGCTCGGTGCGCTCGGTGCGCTCGGCGATATGTTTATGCAAAACCCGCAGCCTACTTTCCGACCGCCACGGCTCTAGGTGCCGTTGCAATTACAAATAAGTTACTGCCGCGGTTACGTTCCACGCACTGCGTAATCTTATCCAGCCGTTGATAACGGACCGTACGCTGTGTCATGTGTTTGTTACATATTTTGTACATGTAACATAATTTCTGTCATTTGTAATTAGTTTTCATCTCGAATTAAAAGAAGCCTTTTTGTTCGTTGTTACAATAGAACCACAACTGCGAAGTGGCCACCAGGGCCAGGATGATGGTGAATATCAAAGACTTTACCCGCTGAATTTCGGTCAGCGCGATACAATATATATATATATATATATATACTATTTACTATATAGGGGCTGGCGGAGGCGGGCGCAGTGCGGTCCAGTTTAGACCGGCTTTATTCCACAGGAACATTTGAAAACAAGCCGCCAAACTAGAACGCAAGCTGAGCGACCAGGCAAACTGTAGCAGTCAGTAGAAGCCTTTGCCGCAGGACACGCAGATTATGATAAAGCTTGAAAATTATTAGTATTATACTTAATTAAATACACTACTTGTTCTTGAGACAACTTATATAATAAATTGGTACGCGATCTAACCCAACAACAATGCACGTAAAGCAGCAGTAATACGACGACAACAATGAGCGCCGCCGCCGCCGCCGCCGCCTCCGGGCCGCGCCGGCGCAGTTCGCGTGTGCTTTTGTTTTTCGCGTTGCTGCCATGTCTGCGAGCGCGTCGCACGCGCGGCTCCGCCCCGACCCTGGGGCCCGGAGCCCCGTTGGACCGGTGCCAGACCGCGGGCGCACCTTCCTGGTTGACCCCGCCGCTTCGTCGTCCCTTTGATGACGGTGATGCTCTTTTTACATAGTTGTGCGGCTGCTCCTCACCCGCTGCCGCCGGCTTACTGTTATTCCGTAATCCACGGCGGCGATACCTGGCACACGCATTATTGCGTGTCCGGGCGCACTGCCCCGCTCTGCCCCCGCTCGTCCCTCGGAACCGGTACTCAGTAGAATGCCGAGGAGCCGTTCCCGCAAGTCGCGGCCCCGGAATCCCACGGCGGCGGCTCGTTGTTTTTCTCCGCGTGAATCACTAATTAGCCGCTGCCGTTTGATCCGCCGCGCGGCCCCTCACACCCTGCTCACCCACCCTACTCATCTCCTCACCTCCGCACCTCCTCACCTCCTCACCGCACCACCTCATCAGCTCACCAACTCACCACCGCCGCTAACAGCTTACATTTCTTTATTCAACAAATTTTTCATTAAGTAAGCTGCACGGAGCTCTCCGGCTCCTTTATTTCAAGTGCTCGGAGCGATATTTATAGCGGAGGAGGGAAATGCACCTTCCAACTTAAATGACTTCGAAAAAAATGTGTAATTAACAGATAATTAAAAAGCCACGCGATGCGCCTGCGTACGGCGTACGGCGTATGGCGTATGGCGTATGGCGTATGGTGGCGGACGGTACCTTTGGGCTTGTCGACGGCGAGCGCGCGGGCGAAGTGCTCGTCCACGACGGCAGCCACGTCGCCCGCGTAGTGCGTGAACACGACGCAGTTGGCGCTGACGTACTGCGCGCGCCCCCGCGCCGCGCCGCACTCGCCCTCCGACTCCGAGGAGCCGCCGCCTGCGCCAAGTCACACACGTCACGCACACGTCACACACGCGCACACACGCCAACACGCACACCATTACACTTACTCACTACTGTGTTGGAGGCATGTGATGTCATTTAAACAACGCGCACGCACCGGCGTTGCACGCTTGTTAAAAAGTTGTAAGGATATTTGGTAGATAATGAATTGGTATGTAAACAACAAGTAGTATGGAACATGACGTTGGTGTCACGACGCCCGCTTGGCGCCGGGGCGTGGCCGGGGAGTGCAGGGGGACAGGAGACGAACGGAAGCAATATAGACGCACCATCGGCACTGGCGCGCCCGTGCGCCGACAGGTCCTCCTCCTTGGCGCGCAGCCGCGGCGACTGGTGCGCGGAGTGCGCGTGCGGCGCGTGCGCGTGCGCGTGCGTGTGCGCGTGCGCGTGTGCGTGCGCGTGAGCATGCGCGTGCGCGTGCGCGTGCGCGTGTGCGTGCGCGTGTGCGTGCGCGTGCGCGTGCGCGTGCGCGTGTGCGTGCGCGTGCGCGTGCGCGTGCGCGTGCGCGTGCGCGTGCGCGTGCGCGTGCGCGTGCGCGTGCGCGTGCGCGTGCGCGTGCGCGTGCGCGTGCGCGTGCGCGTGCGCGTGCGCGTGCGCGTGCGCGTGCGCGTGCGCGTGCGCGTGCGCGTGCGCGTGCGCGTGCGCGTGCGCGTGCGCGTGCGCGTGCGCGTGCGCGTGCGCGTGCGCGTGCGCGTGCGCGTGCGCGTGCGCGTGCGCGTGCGCGTGCGCGTGCGCGTGCGCGTGCGCGTGCGCGTGCGCGTGCGCGTGCGCGTGCGCGTGCGCGTGCGCGTGCGCGTGCGCGTGCGCGTGCGCGTGCGCGTGCGCGTGCGCGTGCGCGTGCGCGTGCGCGTGCGCGTGCGCGTGCGCGTGCGCGTGCGCGTGCGCGTGCGCGTGCGCGTGCGCGTGCGCGTGCGCGTGCGCGTGCGCGTGCGCGTGCGCGTGCGCGTGCGCGTGCGCGTGCGCGTGCGCGTGCGCGTGCGCGTGCGCGTGCGCGTGCGCGTGCGCGTGCGCGTGCGCGTGCGCGTGCGCGTGCGCGTGCGCGTGCGCGTGCGCGTGCGCGTGCGCGTGCGCGTGCGCGTGCGCGTGCGCGTGCGCGTGCGCGTGCGCGTGCGCGTGCGCGTGCGCGTGCGCGTGCGCGTGCGCGTGCGCGTGCGCGTGCGCGTGCGCGTGCGCGTGCGCGTGCGCGTGCGCGTGCGCGTGCGCGTGCGCGTGCGCGTGCGCGTGCGCGTGCGCGTGCGCGTGCGCGTGCGCGTGCGCGTGCGCGTGCGCGTGCGCGTGCGCGTGCGCGTGCGCGTGCGCGTGCGCGTGCGCGTGCGCGTGCGCGTGCGCGTGCGCGTGCGCGTGCGCGTGCGCGTGCGCGTGCGCGTGCGCGTGCGCGTGCGCGTGCGCGTGCGCGTGCGCGTGCGCGTGCGCGTGCGCGTGCGCGTGCGCGTGCGCGTGCGCGTGCGCGTGCGCGTGCGCGTGCGCGTGCGCGTGCGCGTGCGCGTGCGCGTGCGCGTGCGCGTGCGCGTGCGCGTGCGCGTGCGCGTGCGCGTGCGCGTGCGCGTGCGCGTGCGCGTGCGCGTGCGCGTGCGCGTGCGCGTGCGCGTGCGCGTGCGCGTGCGCGTGCGCGTGCGCGTGCGCGTGCGCGTGCGCGTGCGCGTGCGCGTGCGCGTGCGCGTGCGCGTGCGCGTGCGCGTGCGCGTGCGCGTGCGCGTGCGCGTGCGCGTGCGCGTGCGCGTGCGCGTGCGCGTGCGCGTGCGCGTGCGCGTGCGCGTGCGCGTGCGCGTGCGCGTGCGCGTGCGCGTGCGCGTGCGCGTGCGCGTGCGCGTGCGCGTGCGCGTGCGCGTGCGCGTGCGCGTGCGCGCGCGCAGTGTCGCTTTGACGTGCGCGCCGGGCGCACACTCCTTGGAAACAATATTGGTGACTGAGCTGCAGTATTGATTGCATAGAACAGCGAAATTCTGATTTGGATAAACTTGGATGTAGTAAAATGGAAAACTTGCGTCAGCAGCAGCCGCAGCCGCAGCCGCAGCCGTCGCGTGTTATTATAAATGTACACAACGGTACTGCGCGCGGGTGTTGGGCACAGGGGCTACAAGACTTCCACAGCAGGATAAATTAATAAACGTGCGACCAGGTTCCCGCCTTGTCGCAGCGGTGGGGCTCAGTAGCCATGGTTTGGTGACCCACGGCTAAACTAAGAGGAGCCTGAGGTAGCTGCTCCAAGCGAGCTCTAGGAGCTCAGCTCGGACGTGTGCCGGTGGGCTGCCGAGGCAGGCTTCCACTACTCTTCGCCACGGTGGTGGAGTCGCGGGGGAAGGCGAGAATCGATATTGCGTTTTGCAGCTTTTCTATCCGCAGCGGCCGTATAATGGTTGGCGGCGGAGTTCAAGACCAGTTCTGCGGCAGCGAGCTGGGAGAATTTTCTCTCTTGGCTTCCACAACCTCTGAGTTGTCAAGGTAACATAAGAGGCCGAGGGCACAAGTTCTTTGTATGCGGATAAAATAAAAAAAATTGCGTAATGAAACTAGCGCGAAGCTAAGAAGCAATCTAGCAAGAACTGTGGTGGCTCCCGCGCCCCCGCCAGCAGGCGCCGCGCCGGCAGCAGCCGCAGGGCCTCTGGGGCACCCTCGGCCTGTCCTCCATGGCCAAGACCGATGGCGGTGAAATTGTCCTTGTTGTGCACAAATATGATTGATTTAGTATATAAAATATGTTACTAGTTACTTTTTAGACGCGACAAATGTGTTTGAGAAAATTTAGCAACGTCCAATGATATACTCCGTCACTGGTGGTAGGTCTGGTGGCGGAGACTCTAGGTAGGTAAATACTACCGCAGCTTCCTTTGCAGCCGACAAACAGTACAAAAACTACTGTGTTCCGGTTCGAAGGGTGTTCTAGCTAGTGTAATTATAGGAGTAGCGAGACTCAACGTTTTATGTCCCAGGTGACGAGCGCAATGTGGTGCAGTATATGTCATCCTAACGAGCGCTACGTTGTTACGTGATGGCGTGCGCGTGCTTAGCGCCAGGCGAATGTCCCGCTCGTCTCCTCGCTTAATTGAATGAATGAAAACAAATAAAAGAATTTTTGGTTATTGGCGTAAGGGCTTTAGATTTTTATATAATATTAATCACACATCGCAAACTACTAGACGCGGGCCGACCAAGATTCACCGGAAGCGGAAATGGTACATTAGTTAAGGAAGATAACCACGGACGGGGAGGCGCGCGGTCGCGGGCAACTTGCTGAGCCAGTCGTGCACTCGGGGCGACGCGGAAGCGATTTAATTAAGAGACGCGTTTAGTAGCGGGATACGCGCGGGATACGCGCGGGATACGCGCGGGATATAGATCCGACATTATTTTATTTCTGTCATTTTTATAAACAATTTCATTAGGCATTATTTGCGCGGTTGCCACGGTAACGGTTGGTATAGAAAGTCATTTGCAGTTATGGTTACGCTCAAGGAATGTTTCAAACAAATATCAAGTCTAACTTTATATTACCGCCGGCAAAACGGCAGTGGAACAGCTGCTGTACCATTTGGTAAAGAACATAGCTGTAAGTCAGATCATAGCCAAAACCAAAAATGTAGCCAGCTGGGGTAGAGCGGCGGGCCGGGCGTGAGGCGGAACGGAGACGGAGGCCATTTGGGAGTTTATTTATTTGCACGAACGCCAGATCGCGCGCGCACGACGCTTCGAGGTTTACACCTGTTGTGATTGAAGAGGTTAAGAAGCTGGTCGCAGTCCGTCAGTGCGCAGCGAGCGCGCGCTCGGCGGCGACACCTGCCGCGCGCAGCGTCTCCTTCAAATTTCTTTAATATTCAGTTATTCGACGTCAATAGTGTGATAAGGAAGACACAGGGCCCGCTTCTGCTTACATTAACCGCTACCAGCCGACGGACAAAGGTGTATTTATTATGTTCTATCGATGCTCAAAAACCGGTGCGTATTCCCGGCGGCCCCGGAACTGGTGCGCGGGTCGCGATCTAATCGCGGCGTCGCCGCTGCGGCAGGTGTCGCGAGCCGCGCGCGTGCTGCCTCCCGCGCACGGCGACACCGCGCGCAGTCGGGGCCGGGTACCGGGACCGGGCCGAGCGGGGTACCGGCGGACCCCGTACATCTCAATTGCAAATGCGCGCCGCACCGCTTTAACGCTTCATTCCGCGCCCAGCGGAGCGTGCGCCGCGTCGCCGCTCGTAAACTATAAAACGCGGTGTTGTCAGCTGCGATAACGTGAACCACTTCCGCCTGGTACTCACTAAGTGGCTCTAACAGCGGCAATAAGTGACAGTCCGCGCCGGTGCCCGCGATAGCAACGGTTCACGAGAGCGCCCCGCGGCCGGCCCGCGCGGCCTCTCCGGCTCGCAGTGGCTCAATTTACTCCGAAAACTATTATGCAATGGGTATGCGAACAACACGTACTGCAAGCGCTCGCCGCGCTTGCGCAGTTCTCGACAAACATCCATAGAAACATCAGCGATGTAGATCATGGGATCTAACTCTGCATGCGGCTGTGGAGCTAATGAACTCAAAAGAAAGTCTTAGATATTGTATTCGTTGGGCGCCACTGTGGAAGTGTTGCAGCGTGGAGCCGTGGTGCCGTGGTGCCGTGGTGCCGTGGTGCCGTGGTGCCGTGGTGCCGGGTGTTTGGTAATTGACAACCCACGCAGTCATTTATAACCACAATATTGGCAATAAGCAGAACAATATAAAATACAGGAAAAGTTACCAAGTGCAGCAGCAGTTCTCTCTTAGTATTACGAACGTCATAAAGAAGATATTTTTGTACACTCCGTAATGACTTGCCGAGTCTGTTTGAACCTGTTAACCTCAGTGCCGATCGTGCACCAGCAGCGTGCAGTGCACGTGAAGTAAAATCCACAATTCCAATAAAGTTCAAGTCATATCATTTTTCCATGTAATTTTCTCATCTCACATATACTTATACATACAAATTTCGTATTGTGCTCTGTGTTCTGACTTACGTCCTTGTTCTTTTTATTTTATACTGTTGCCGGTAGACAACTACCGTACCGAGCGGCGCCGGCGCGCGCGCGCGCAGCTGTGGCGCGATCCATCGTGTGGTGCGGCGCCATCTGTTGGGCTGTTTGAAAACCACTTGTTACGGGTTCGATGTTTGTATTGAACCGGAGACACTGGTAAATGTAATCCGACATTGGCGTGCGGCGTGCGGCGTGCGGCGTGCGGCGTGCGGCGTGCGGCGTGCGGCGTGCGGCGTGCGGCGATGCGGCGTGCGGCGTGCGGCGTGCGGCGTGCGGCGTGCGGCGTGCGGCGTGCGGCGTGCGGCGTGCGGCGAGCGGGCGGTTCGTGTCCGTAAACGTTACTCGTTAGGAAACGTTATAAAACATTGAAGTATATCATTTGATAAAGGCCGCTGTTAATTTGTAATTAAAATTAGTCAGTGAGGCGTGCGGCTGCGGCGCGGCGGCTCGGACCCGACCGATTCCCGGCGCTCTCGGTCGCCGGATATCCGGCAGAAGATTCCCATTACCCGCGACCATATAGCTTTTCAGCAACATAACACTTTCCGCACTAGTCCGCCGGTCGGAACGGCCCTGTCAGATGTAGTGGAAGTTGGCAACAGCGTGAGAAATATTGTGCAAAAAATCCTAATTTGCCGAGAATCTGCCACGTCCACCTTGCAACCCTCTGGGTCTGGTGGTGAACTCTCCGCGTTATGTGGAGTTCCGTTTTATTGCATTTGTGGTGTGAATAGATGTGTTATTGGTGCGCAGCGAGCGCTCCGTCCGCGTCTCGTCATCACTCCACGGGATCTGACATTAAGGTCAACAATTAAACTAAACATAGATTTTTTTGAATTCCTTAGGTATCCGGAGAATCATCTTACAACCGTTAAATTTATCCAGCTTTCTTTAGATTAGGCTTCCTCAAAGTGGGGCACGTGAACCCCTCGGGGCTCGCCATACAACGGCGGGGGATCGCAACAAGATTTCCGTAAAGATGGCGGGATTCGATACCAATTAGTGGTCAGGGGGAGAGCATAAATTCTAGTTTGAGTGTTAAGGACCAGGAGTTATTATTAGAAATGTCCGCTGATGAAACTCTTCAAATTCGTTTAAAAAAGATGTCTTTCATAGGTTTATGTGCTGCTGGACAGGAAGAGCATCTCGAACTGTTACGTAAAGCGGTGAATTTTAGCTGGTGGCAGGTTTCTGTTGGCAGAGCCTAGCCTATTGCAGCCAACAGATAGGTGTGTGCAAACGTTACTGTGTTCCGGTTTGAAAAGCGCTTTAGCTAGTGTAATTATTGAAGTAACGAGTCTCAATCTCATGTCTCAAAGCGACGAGCGCAATGTGGTGCAGTGTTTATCATCTAAACTAGCGCCATGTGGTTATGGGCAGGCGCGTCACTTACCATCAGGTGAACGGCTCGCTCATCGTATACGTGCATACGCACTCACTACATTTAGAATCAACTTCCCTCTTATTATTTTCATCACAATCAATCTATCAAGCACTCTTTTATCATTCGTCACATAATTTTTCAGTTCACTATCTGACACAATCTCCACTCCATTCCTGTTACCATCGTTCCCGCAGTAGTAAAATTTATATCCTCCGAATTCTCGACCTTTCAATCCCTTCCACTTCCATAAAAAGCCAATTTATGTCCTCACTGGTGGGGCACAGGCAATATGAGGGCGATGGGCCACAGTCACCGCGCGGGCCCAATGCGGATTGGTTACTTCACGCGCACCTCAGAATAAATTGTAATTCATGTGCGGGGTTCCCTCGCGATGTTCTCCTTCACCGTTTGTATCTCGCTGGGGTAACTGAAGTCCACAAATGTACACAACTTAAATATTAAAGTGATCGGTACATGCCGAGATGCGAACCCGCGACCTTCGGAATGAAGGCCGCACGCTCTAACCGTTAGGCCGGCGAGCTGCCAGTTAGTTCCACTTTCGTCTCTTGCAAACAAGCCACATTTACTCTTCTTCTCTTACACACATACATCGGCTAACTCGGTTGTCGCTTAATTGAATAAAAAAATTACCTTTTGGTACAACATATTTATGTGAGGATGGGTTTTCAAATTTCGCTGTGATAAAAAGGAAATATAAGGTTGTCAGATATCTCCCTTCCGCTTTTTTGCTCTTTATTCAATGCTTTATAAAAAGTGTTACAGTGATCGGATTTAGTTCAAATATGCGCCGTTTTGTTCGATAATCTGTATCCATCTAGACGGCAACTTCATAATACCTCCCTCGTAGAAGCCCCCCTCCTTATTTGCGAAGAACTCGGACAGTCACTTTTCACAAGCCTCTTTTGAGTTCAACTTTACACCACCAAGGGCGATGACCATGGACAGGAACAGGTGGTAATCACTTGGCGCTATGTCCGGGCTATATGGTGGATGCGATAAAACCTCCCATCCGAGCTCCCGTAGCTTCTGACGACTCATCAACGAAGTGTGTGGTCTGGCGTTGTCCTGGTGGAACACTACACCCTTCCTGTTGGCCAATTCTGGACGCTTCTGGTCGATCGCCTGCTTCAAGCGGTCCAGTTGTTCGCAGTAGATGGTAGAATTAAGCGTCTGACCATATGGGAGCAGCTCATAGCGGATGATTCCCTTCCAATCCCACCAAACACACAGCAAAACCTTCCTGGCCGTCAATCCCGGCTTGGCCACTGTTTGGGACGATTCACCGGCCTTCGACCACGACCGTTTTCGCTTGATATTGTCGTATGTGATCCATTTTTCGTCGCCAGTCACCATCCGCTTCAAGAATGGGTCGAGTTCCTTCCGTTTCAGCAGCATATCGCAGGCGTTGATTCGGTCCAGAAGGTTTTTTTGCGTCAAATCATGCGGCACCCAAACATCAAACTTTTTTTGTATCCAGCCTTCTGCAGATGGTTTAAAATGGTTTGGTGACTAACTTCCATCTCCTGGGCGATGTCACGAGATGCCACATGCCGGTCTAACTCGATGTAGTCCATGATTTGATCGGTATTTGTCGTCACAGGTCTTCCGCCGGCTGGCTTATCCATGGTGTCGTTTTCACCGGCTCTGAATCGTCGAAACCATTCCTCCGCGGTTCGAAGTGATAGAGTACCATCCCCAAAACACCATTAATCTCACGGAACGTTTCTCTAGCGGATTTGCCTTTAACGAAGGAAAACTTTAAAATAGCGCGTTTTCGGCGTTAGTGAACTCCATGTTTACACGTCTATAACTGTTGAAGGCAATATCCAAACTAATTATGCATAGCGTCGTTTTGTAGGTTATGTCAAGACCTTTCAAATTATGTATAGTATTGCCAGATACGAGCTCTGTAGCGCTTTGTACATAGCCGCGAAATTCAAAAGACAAAAAGGCGGAAGGGAGATATTTGGCAACCCTATATAATAATCAACTGGGTACCGACTCAGAACTGAGGTTAAAGTTGCCCAATATGACTCCTTAAGCTGACGAGTGCTTCCGCGGCGGGCCCAGGCCGCGGTCGCTCGCACAGTCAACAGTGTTTCCTTCGGCGGTGTGTTTGTTAGTTTTTATTTAAATAAAATAAGTTGTTCAATGATAGTATTATATTATTGAAATGTTGACAAAGTAAAGTTTCAGAGGTTCGTGGTGCCAAAAGTCTGAGAATCCCTGCTTGAGATTCATTTGTACCTTATAAGCACACACACAGGCGCATTTTACGACAGAACTTATCTTTGGTTGATTTTTAATTATCATTAGTGATGATGAACGTCGTATAAAGGTAAGATTTTTAAGAGGACCGCACCGCTTGCAGGTAGTTGGCGCGGTGCTGGTGCTGCCGCCGCTGCTGGTGCTGCCGCCGCTGCCACTCACCCGGTCGTACTGGAAGTGCGGCGCGTGGTGGAAGGAGCGCGCGGCGCCGCGCCCGTACAGGTAGGGGTAGTAGGCGCCGTACATCCCGCGCCTTAGCGCCGCGCCCGCGCGCCCGCGCGCCCCATGCCGCCGCGCCGCGCCCTACTGCACCGCGCCACCACCGCCGCCCCGCGCCACCAGCACCACCCGCACCAGCCCAAGCCTGCGCACAAGAAACAAAATGTTTATTTTCCTTTATTGCTGCGGTTAAGCATTTCGCGAAACGTGGAACCACCATCTTCCCAGGCAGCGGCCCGCGCGCCCTTTGCGGCCAACACTCCGGGCCCCTGCCCGCCGCGTGGCACATGGGACCTAGATAATTTGTTTTAAATATTGAACAGTATAGTGTTTGATTACGATTCCACCTGATGGTAAGCGGATATGTAATCTAAGTTGTATAACGCACTAGTCTATCACCTCACACGTCAGAGCTGAACGGAGAGGCGGGCGCGGGCGCGGGCGCGGGCGCGGGCGCGGGCGCGGGCGCGGGCGCGGGCGCGGGCGCGGGCGCGGGCGCGGTGTGTCGACGACGTAGGGATGAATCCCTGCTTGTCCGGTGGGAAAAGCGCAAGGGCGGAATCAAATCATGTAATTGTGTGTGGTGCACTCTTCGGAATGCAATCGGTAGAACACCGAGAGATGAGCTACCTCGCGTCGGTGTCTAGAGCTATCCAGTTTTAAACTTAACAACTCCTGGTCACTGACTATGCTCATGGCGCGACTTTCCGTCGAGCCTTTCTTATTGTCTTACGTGCAAAAGCCATTAAAAGCCAAAATAGCAACTTTTCCGACTCTTTGCGGCGCATCTGGTCTGGGCGGCTACGGTCGCGGAGGATAGGGCTATATAGCTCACAAAGTTCACTTGGAGCGGTCACCTCTTAGCTTCGCCGTGGATAACTAGTCCTCGACTTCTGAGCTCCACCGCCACGATAAGGCGGGAATGTTTGCGTGGAATTTCATCCAACCTAAAACTGCCAGGTGATAATTGACGGCACCTGCCGATATATCGCAGCAGTACTCCACACAAAATTGGACCTGGGCTTTTTACAGGCTCAAAAGCTGTCCCGGTGGTAAGTACTGTCGTACACCGGCAAAGATTCCGCGCTTCCTTGCAGCTGTGCCATTGAACTAACTCTCATGATTTATGTTTCTTTAGTTGGAACAAACCAATCACGAGACTCCGTGACCTACAGGCAGCTAATGGCGAAAAAGTACTAGTTTTGTTTACATCCGGGAGGACGTTTCCCTGTCCTGCAGACCTGCAGCCACTCTAGCTCGCGGAGCGGCACCGGACGGACCCGCGGCGCGGTACGGCACCGGACGGACCCGCGGCGCGGTACGGCACCGGACGGACCCGCGGCGCGGTACGGCACCGGACGGACCCGCGGCGCGGTACGGCACCGGATGGACCCGCGGCGCGGTACGGCACCGGACGGACCCGCGGCGCGGTACGGCACCGGACGGACCCGCGGCGCGGTACGGCACCGGACGGACCCGCGGCGCGGTACGGCACCGGATGGACCCGCGGCGCGGTACGGGCAAAACGAAATTTATTTTCTTCATAAAAATAGTGACAACGGTGTGACTGGAAACTAACTGACGCAGCAAGCGTGTTGTTATGCAGTAATAATTACTGAATCTCTTTGTTTCGTTAGGGGATCGCGGCGGGCTACGTTACGTGCGTCTCTAAGAATTACTTGCAGGGGCTCCTCCCCCTACCCCCTACACCCGGCCACTGCGCCCAGCGGAGGTGAAGGCCGCCGCTGTGTCGGCGTAGTGTCGGCGCAGTGTCGGCGCAGTGCCGGCGCGTGGCTTCGTGCTCGCCGCGTAATACCCTCATGAATGCAGTTATGGTCCGCACAAGGTCAGAGCGGGGTTCCTGCAGCGCAGTCTGCCGACACCGCCTCCGCTCCGCCGTACCCGACTGCCACCGTCCGCCACGGTTTTTATGCACTCGCGCATAGTTCAATTAGATGTATTGAATGCGGAAGTAGCCGAGGCCACCACACCGACGAGCCGCCGGTGAACGGCATGCGCGGGAGTCGCTCGCAGCCTCGCGTTATCTCCGCGTATTAAAAGCAATTTTCCTTAATCAACAACACCGTTAGAGTTGCTGCGGACAGAGAGCAAACAGCATTGCATCCACAGTTCTTATGTTGTCCGACTCACCGGCGCAACGATGACGCCACCGCGCATCGCTTCCCACCACTCGTGACCACTCCGATCGTGTATAAAAACATCTAGTTTATTAGAATTGGGTTTCACTGATTTTTAACAATCGCAATCACGCCGAAACACCCCTGTCCGCACCCCCGATACAGATATTACTCGTACATTTGAAAACAACTGTACGGCGCGCGTGCTGCGCGGTACGGGCGGCCGTGCGCCCGTGCGGCCGTGCGCCCGTGTGGGGGCCCCCTCCGGAGAATTTGCGGAACCGACAAAAACTTGCTGCACTGCGCTCCAGAGCCAACGCGCCGCCGTGCACCGGGCGCACCGGGCGCACCGGGCGCAGCGCCGCCGCCGGTACCCGGCTCAATGTAAATAATTATACCATCTCATTTGTCCGGATAGAAATCCAAAAGTATGAGGGCGCGGTTGGTGTGACAATTTACATAAAATATGTTAAATTTTATATGCTTTGTGTATTCAGATTTTTTTATCTGTTCGTTTGTGTCGTTTATATTGGAGTGTGCAATCCAATAGGGGTGGAATTAAATAAAAGTCCCGCGGCCGCCGGACCTCGTCCTGCCTTAATTACACTTTTCTATACTTTATTATGCTCTTTAAAAACTTCATACGCACACACACAAACGCACAAGCACACCCGCGCTGCGCAATAGCCTGGACGATTCCGCGAACTGCACGCCCCTACACAAAATATTAATCATCCCTATAATATCCCACAGCGAGTGAGTGCGCTCATGTCCTGAATTAACTTTGTAATTGAACTTATGTCCGTCCCCGCAACCACCCGCAACCGCCCGCCTCGACACTGCGCCGTCCACCCCAACGACGGGTTCCCGCCTTGTCGTGGCGGAGGGGCTTAGTAACCGTGGGGCCCAACACGGTGGAGCTAAGCGGATCTCACCCGGCCGGCTCGCAGCGAAAGGTCGGCCGAAGCGGCCGCTCACGGTTCGAGCACCGGTTGGGATAACTGGCTGCAAGGGCGGTTTTATACCGCCCCTGCAGCCGAGGTGGGGTTGCGGAGGACGTATCCTTCGCGACCATCCGGTGTCGCACCGGCGATGCGGTGGCGGTGGGGCCGCGGGAGAAGAAGAGTGTCGGTATTACGATGCGCCGTTCTCCCTATCCTCCGCGGCCGCTAACGGGTAGCGGCGGGCCCAACATCTGTCTGCCGCGGGGAGCCCGGAGAGGATATCTCCCGGGGCTTCCGTGGCCTCCGGGCGGCGGGTTCGGGGGAATCCGTCGTCCGCACACAGGAGGCCGAGGTGGCGGCGCGCTGTATGTTCCGGCGCGCCCTGCAGGGAGGGTTTATCCCTCCTTGCCGAGGTGGGGCTGCGCAAGCGGCCAGCGCCGGTGAGGGTCGCGGACGCAGGCACCTAGCCGTACCCGTGACCCTTGCTACCAGGCGACGAGTCGGGAATATCGTGGAGGTTTTAGTCGGTGCGAGTCCGACATAACCCGTCCTTGCCCCCACGAGGACGAGTATGCGTAGGCATTAACCCCCACGTAAAACTAAAAAAAAAGACATCGTGCCGCCCACTGCGGGTCGCGAACGCGATCTCCCACGTGGTTGACCGCTGGTCCCGGCACGCTGCTGCTGCGTGTGGCTTCATTATCAGAATAAAAATGTATTTACTAGCAAAAGGAACAAGACCGTATAGCCGGTAGCTGCGGATCCTTATTCCGGTGCCGCGGGGGCGCGTACGGCTGCTAATTAAGTTGCGTGGTACGGTACTACTAACCATTGAAACAAACACAAACACAAACAGCACGTGAAGCGCGCGAACGCACGTCGGTCGCTAAATGGAAACTTTTCGTTTCCTTAATAATACATTAAAAGCTGTTTATTCGCGGGGCGCATGCTCCGTGCGCATGCTCCGTGCGCATGCTCCGTGCGCATGCTCCGTGCGCATGAATGTACCGCCCATACAGGAACCGCGAATACGGAATATACTTTTTTATTAGTCAATTTGACGGCATTTACAAAGGATATTGGGTTGGATATCTATTGGAATCCTTTTATTACTATGTATGTGCTTATTAGATCCGCGAATAAATAAATTTTACCCGAATATAAGAATATAAGAAGCGAATATAAGAATTGGATGACTTTTTTTACGCCGAGAACAGTGAAAACGCGAACGAAGGCACCGCATATAAGGAGATTTCACTGTCATTATCAATGAGTAGACCGACCGAGAGTGAGCGCGACCAGTTCAGCGAGTACGAGTAGACCGAATCATTTTCACGTGTTGCAATAAATTTTCTGCGAACCGTATTTACAAATATAAAATCAAAGCTTCACCCCTGAAGAGGTCACTCCGAAACCGCACCTCCGCACCTCCGCGGGGTGTGCTGCGCTGCGCCGCGGCCACAACTGACAAGCTGCGGCGCGCGCAGCTGCGGCTCGCTGCGGCTCGCTTTGTTACACTATTCTTTATGGATATTTTATTATGTTATAATGATAATGACGGCGCGCAACCTGTCCGCGCGGTTTAGCGACGCAAGTGCATTCACAATGTTTTAAAAGCGGTCAGCTGAAGTAAACAAACACATCCATTCACCTTTCCACACTGAAGTGAATGCGTCAGAAGCTGCCGCCCCGAGCACCCGCACCCGCACCCGCGAGCAGCGCACACCGAGCCGGACACTCCCGAAGGGCCGATCCGATGTTCATTTGTAAAAGTGAAAACATTACATAACACTGATCTGTGTTTGTTTCAAATTAAATGGACGCCGACACCCGCTTAGCAATATTGTATGATATGTAGGAAATGTAACTAGCTACGTGGTTCAGTGGCAAAGCGCTTACATCCTAACACGGACACCCCTTTTTTTTTTTTTTTTTTTGGTATCGGTGGTGGAAATGCTGTTACCGCATACCCAGCGTCCTTTTCAGGGGGGGGGACGCCGGGTTATGTGGGGCTCGGGGCCACTGAGATGTTGTGCGTGACCCCCATACCCACTAAAACCACCACCGCTTGTCCCGCCATACGAATACTGGAGACGCCCGGGTTTCAGTCAAGCAACTCTCCGGGCGCCTCCGCGTATAAAACTCCTCCTGGTGGGTGCCCGCGGGGAGCAAAGGCACCCACCTGCCGTCCCGTACCGGCCCCTCACGGGACCGGCACGTTGGGGCCCCCCGACCCCATAGACGACCGCGCGCGCCCAAGACGGAGCGCACGCCCGGCCGCCGTCCTCCCGTGAAGGAATTGGGCGGCGGCCTCTTCCCTCCAGACTCCCCCCCCCACTTCGACGAGGGAGGGGGGACAAAAACCAAGACTCCCCCGGGGGACGCACCCCCAGGGGAAACAACACGGACACCCCTAGTTAAACTCCGGTGGCATATATTGAGTTTGGTCGTTGTAGTGATCATCGGAAGCCGCCCGTCTGGCGACAGCCGTTGCGTTGTAAATCTGCCACAGTCACGGTATTGCCGTGTTCCGACTGTAAACACGTGAGAGCCAGATTATTTTGAGCAAGCACCCATAGCTCCGTTGTCCCTTGGTGACGTGCGAAAATTGAGCACAACTATTGGCACGTTGTGAATAAAAAATATTTAACACTGTTGAAGTTACAATAAGAGTACCAGCGAAATAACGAGCATCAAGATTGGGAGTGGTTGCCAGGAGTCGCGCGTCCGTCCCGACATCCGTCAGCTGAACGCGGCTCCGGTGAGGGCAAGCCGGGCATTGCGCCCTGCGGCGGACGTCAACAGGCCGACATGAATCACTAGCGCGGCGGACTCGAACCTGCGTCCCCTGACTCATAATTACATTATGTACATGTGAATAACTAAGCATGTGATAACACATTTATTAACTACAGCAAAATGATAACGCGCTAACAGGGCGACCTTCAGAACTAATATAATATAATTATGTGATTAGTTGCGCGTGCGCGCCGTTCAGTGTTGGCGCTGGGTTGAAAGGTCAATAGGCTACGGTAATACTGCAGTTGCAGTGTGCTGTCTGCGCGGACGAATCATGTAAATTGTTTCATTACACAATGACTAAAGCGCCAGGCCGCATTAGATCCGTAGCATCCGAAGGAAGAAGGAAAGTAAAGCATTTATCCCGTGCATCACACGTTAACGTAAACATATTAACATTAACAGGCTCGCAGGGGGTGCGACGCTGCCGGCCCGTAGAAGTGGTACGCTCGCGGTCGATACCTCTTCAACGTTGCGCACGAACGCGTGCGTTGTGCGTTTACATCAGTATAATACTGCTTTAGAAGCGCCGCACCACACGGCACGGCACCGCATCGCACCGCACGGCACCGCACCGCACCGCACGGCACCGTACCGCATCGCACCGCACGGCACCGCATCGCACCGCACGGTACCATACCGCACCGCACGGCACCGCACCGCACCGCACAGCATGGCACCGAATCGCACCGCACCCCAAAGGACCGCATCGCACCGCACGGTACCATACCGCACCGCACGGCACCGCACCGTACCGCACAGCACAGCACCGCACCGCACCCCACAGCACCGCACCGCACGGCACCGTACCGCACCGCACGGTACCATACCGCACTGCACGGCACCGCACCGCACGGTACCATACCGCACTGCACGGCACTGCACCGCACGGCACCGCACCGCACCGCACCGCACCGCACCGCACCGCACGGTACCATACCGCACCGCACGGCACCGCACCGCACCGCACAGCACGGCACCGAATCGCACCGCACCCCACAGCACCGCATCGCACCGCACGGTACCATACCGCACTGCACGGCACCGCACCGCACTGCACGGCACCGTACCGCATCGCACCGCACGGCACCGCACCGCGCGGCACCATACCGCACTGCACGGCACCGCACCGCACCGCGGCACCGCACCGCACCGCACGGCACCATACCGCACTGCACGGCACCGCACCGCACCGAATCGCACCGCACCCCAAAGCACCGCATCGCACCGCATCGCACCGCACGGTACCATACCGCACCGCACGGCACCGCACCGCACCTCACAGCACAGCACCGCATCGCACCGCACGGTACCATACCGCACCGCACGGCACCGCACCGCACCGCACAGCACAGCACCGAATCGCACTGCACCCCAGCACTGCATCGCACCGCACGGCACTGCACTGCACCGCATCGGCACTGCACTGCACCGCACGGCACCGTACCGCATCGCACCGCACCGCACCGAATCGCACCGCACGGTACCACACCGCACCGCATCGCACCGCACGGTACCATACCGCACCGCACGGCACCGCATCGCACAGCACCCCAAAGCACTGCATCGCACGGCACCGCACCACACCGCACAGCACAGCACCGCATCGCACCGCACCGCACGGTACCATACTGCACTGCACCGCACGGCACTGCATCGCACTGCACGGTACCATACTGCACTGCACCGCACGGCACCGCATCGCACCGCATCGCACTGCACGGTACTATACTGCACTGCATCGGCACTGCACTGCACCGCACGGCACTGTACTGCATCGCACCGCACCGCACGGCACTGCATCGCACCGCACGGTACCATACTGCACCGCACTGCACGGCACCGCACTGCACCGCATCGGCACTGCATCGCACCGCACCGCACCGAATCGCACTGCACCCCAGCACTGCATCGCACCGCATCGGTACCATACTGCACTGCACGGCACTGCACTGCACAGCACAGCACCGAATCGCACCGCACGGTACTCATACTGCACCGCACGGCACTGCACCGCACCGCACGGCACCGTACCGCATCGCACCGCACGGTACCATACCGCACCGCACGGCACCGCACCGCACCGCACGGCACCGTACCGCATCGCACCGCACGGCACCGCATCGCACCGCACGGCACCATACCGCACCGCACGGCACCGCACCACACCGCACAGCACAGCACCGAATCGCACCGCACCCCAAAGCACCGCATCGCACCGCACGGTACCATACCGCACCGCACGGCACCGCACCGCACAGCACAGCACCGCATCGCACCGCACGGTACCATACCGCACCGCACCGCACGGCACCGCACCGCACCGCACCGCACAGCACAGCACCGAATCGCACCGCACCCCAAAGCACCGCATCGCACCGCACGGCACCGCACCGCACCGCACGGCACCGCACCGCACCGCACGGCACCGTACCGCATCGCACCGCACCGAATCGCACCGCACGGTACCATACCGCACCGCATCGCACCGCACGGTACCATACCGCACCGCACGGCACCGCACAGCACCGCACCGCACCGCACCGCACCGCACCGCACCGCACCCCACAGCACCGTACCGCACGGCACCGTACCGCATCGCACCGCACGGCACCGCATCGCATCGCACCGCACGGTACCATACCGCACCGCACGGCACCGCACCGAATCGCACCGCACCGCACCGCACCGCACAGCACAGCACCGAATCGCACCGCACCCCAAAGCACCGCATCGCACTGCACGGCACCGCACTGCACCGCACGGCACCGCACTGCACCGCACGGCACCGTACCGCACGGCACCATACCGCACCGCATCGCACTGCACGGTACCATACCGCACCGCATCGCACCGCACGGCACCGTACCGCACGGCACCATACCGCACCGCACGGCACCGTACCGCACGGCACTGCACTGCACAGCACAGCACCGCATCGCATCGCACCGCACGGTACCATACCGCACTGCACCGCACAGCACAGCACTGCATCGCACCGCACGGTACCATACCGCACCGCACGGTACCATACCGCACCGCATCGCATCGCACCGCACGGTACCATACTGCACTGCACGGTACCATACTGCACCGCACGGCACTGCACTGCATCGCACCGCACGGTACCATACTGCACCGCACGGCACCGCACCGCACCGCACAGCACAGCACCGAATCGCACCGCACGGTACCATACCGCACCGCACGGCACTGCACCGCACCGCACAGCACAGCACCGCACCGCACGGCACCGTACCGCATCGCACCGCACGGTACCATACCGCACCGCACCGCACGGTACCATACCGCACCGCACCGCACGGTACCATACCGCACCGCACCGCACGGCACCATACCGCACCGCATCGCACCGCACGGTACCATACCGCACCGCACCGCACGGCACCATACCGCACCGCACGGCACTGCACCGCACCGCACCGCACGGCACCGCACCGCACCGCACAGCACAGCACCGAATCGCACCGCACCCCACAGCACCGCATCGCACCGCACGGCACCATACCGCACCGCACGGCACCGCACCGCACCGCACAGCACGGCACCGCATCGCACCGCACCGCACCGCACGGTACCATACCGCACCGCACCGCACGGCACCGCACCGCACCGCACCGCACGGCACCATACCGCACCGCACCGCACAGCACAGCACCGAATCGCACCGCACCGAATCGCACCGCACCCCACAGCACCGTACCGCACGGCACCGCACAGCACAGCACCGCATCGCACCGCACGGCACCGCACCGCACCGCACCGAATCGCACCGCACCGCACGGCACCGTACCGCATCGCACCGCACCGAATCGCACCGCACGGTACCATACCGCACCGCATCGCACCGCACCGCACGGTACCATACCGCACCGCACGGCACCGCACCGCACGGTACCATACCGCACCGCATCGCATCGCACCGCACCGCACGGCACTGCACCGCACCGCACCGCACAGCACAGCACCGAATCGCACCGCACGGCACTGCACTGCACCGCACCGCACCGCACGGTACCATACCGCACCGCATCGCACCGCACGGCACCGCACCGCACGGTACCATACCGCACTGCACCGCACCGCACGGCACCATACCGCACCGCACGGCACCGCACCGCACCGCACCGCACAGCACGGCACCGCACCGCACCGCACCGCACCGCACCGCACCGCACCGCACCG
The DNA here is from genome assembly GCA_029286815.1 of Troides helena. NCBI lineage: Eukaryota > Metazoa > Arthropoda > Insecta > Lepidoptera > Papilionidae > Troides > Troides helena. The sequence continues at coordinate 154,419 of JAGSMV010000046.1, forward strand.
CACCGCACCGCACCGCACCGCACCGCACCGCACGGCACCGCACCGCGCGGCACCGTACCGCATCGCACCGCACGGCACTGCACCGCACGGCACCGTACCGCACGGCACCGCATCGCACCGCACCGAATCGCACCGCACGGTACCATACTGCACTGCACCGCACGGCACTGCACTGCACCGCACGGCACCGCATCGCACCGCACGGCACCGTACCGCATCGCACCGCACGGCACCGCATCGCACCGCACGGCACTGCACTGCACCGCACGGCACTGCACCGCACGGCACTGCACCGCACGGCACTGCACTGCACCGCACCGCACGGTACCATACTGCACTGCACGGTACCATACCGCACCGCACCGCACAGCACAGCACCGAATCGCACCGCACCGCACCGCACCGCACGGCACTGCACTGCACCGCACGGCACTGCACCGCACGGCACTGCACTGCACCGCACGGCACTGCACTGCACCGCACCGCACGGTACCATACTGCACTGCACCGCACCGCACAGCACAGCACCGAATCGCACCGCACGGCACTGCACTGCACCGCACGGCACCGTACCGCACGGCACCGTACCGCACGGCACCATACCGCACCGCACCGCACAGCACAGCACCGCATCGCATCGCACCGCACGGTACCATACTGCACTGCACCGCACGGCACTGCACCGCACGGCACCATACCGCACCGCACGGCACCGCACCGCACCGCACTACACCGCACCGCACCGCACCGCACCGCACCGCACGGCACCGCACCGCACGGCACTGCACTGCACCGCACCGCACGGCACCGCACTACACCGCACCGCACGGCACCGCACCGCACAGCACCGAATCGCACCGCACGGTACCATACCGCACCGCATCGCACCGCACGGCACCGCACCGCACCGCACGGCACCGCACCGCACGGCACCGCACCGCACCGCACAGCACAGCACCGCATCGCACCGCACGGCACTGCACCGCACCGCACGGCACCGCACCGCACGGCACCGCACCGCACGGCACTACACCGCACGGCACCGCACCGCACGGCACCGCACTGCACCGCACCGCACGGCACCGCACCGCACCGCACCGCACGGTACCATACTGCACTGCACGGTACCATACCGCACCGCACGGCACCGTACCGCACGGCACCGTACCGCACGGCACCGTACCGCACGGCACCGCACCGCACGGCACTGCACCGCACCGCACCGCACCGCACCGCACGGCACGGCACTGCACCGCACGGCACTGCACTGCACCGCACGGCACCGTACCGCATCGCACCGCACGGTACCATACCGCACCGCACGGTACCATACCGCACCGCATCGCACCGCACCGAATCGCACCGCACCGCACAGCACAGCACCGAATCGCACCGCACGGCACTGCACCGCACGGCACCGCACCGCACAGCACAGCACCGAATCGCACCGCACGGTACCATACTGCACTGCACGGTACCATACTGCACTGCACGGTACCATACCGCACCGCACGGTACCATACCGCACCGCACGGCACTGCACTGCACCGCACGGCACTGCAGCTGGCCAGCACTGCGCGAGTTCAATTAGAATTTATTTCAAGCTGATACATAAATGCTTTGAAGTGAGGACAGGAACAAAAACAATCGGAGAGTCAGGTGTGCAAGAGGTAGGTTTGGGTGAGGCTGTAACATCATCATAATCATCGTCATGCTACAGACAAGCTTTGTATACTGTCTTTATCATATATACTTCGTATGGTTGAGGCGAGCGCGCGGGCGCGCGGGCCGGTGCTGCCGCTCCGCGACGGGGCGCATTCCTCAACACGACAAGCCTTACGGTCGCACTGGCACCTGAGCACTTGCGGCGGCGAGCGGCAGCAAGAAGCAAACCGCCGATACCGCCGATACCGCCGATACAGCCGGCACCCGGGAAACGAGCCGCCGCGAGCAAAAACTTAGCCCCTTGTGTGCGCGGGCGCGCGGGCAAGCGGGCGCACGGGCTCGACCTTCATTTTATTCGCATTCAGGATCGTAGCGAAGCGCTCATACTTTATATGCTGCCGATTAATTGAATGGACAAAGTAGGAGCAGTAGCGCGAGGAGGGGCTCGGCGGGCCCGGCGAGCTAGGCGGTGCCGCAGCGCGCCCGACACGGAATCACTTTGTACTTCTACTTCACGCGGGATATTAGCTTTTTTAAAATTTAAAAAAACAAAGACGTTTCCGATAACCCTTCCACCTAATCGGAATAGAAAGAGACAACGCTAGCGGTTCACACGACAGCCGAGGCTACAGCCATAAATCGAAGTCAAACTTAAGACTGCTTTTTATGCTTAACTTGAAAAATGTAAATAAATTGGTTCCAAGAATAGAAGGGGCGCTGCCGCTGCTGCTCCGCGGGCGCGCAGCCTTAGGCGTCCCCCGCGGGGACCCGGAAGCCCGGGGGCCGGGGGGTCCGGGGACCCGGCCGTCCCGATACACAATCTACTTCCAGGAGTTGTTACACATTTTGATATCAATAAAAATCAATATTGTTAATGGTCGTTTCAAAGCCGAAATGTCGGACAAATTCCAAAGCATATTTGTGAAGCGGTGAAGATTTTCGTGACAATTCTTGTTTTCCAGTTGGTGGAGTATTTCTCTATCTTCCAATTCCTGGGCTGTAGAAGATAAAGACGGCAGAGTACATTGTGAGCTAGAAAGCATATCGAATGTTTGGAAGGAATATTGTCAGTCTCTATTTCTAGACAACAAGTCAGAGGAGTTTGCCAAAACTGAGCCCAAGAATGAATCCGAATTAGAGCCGAACATTCTTGAAACAGAAGTCAGAGCGGTCATCATGCATCTGAAGAATGGAATAGCTACCGGAAAAGATGGTATCCCGATAGAAACCATAAAAGCTCTGGGTGAGATTGGTGTATCCATCTTCCTCAAACTTTGTACAAAGATATGGAATACGGGCATCTGGCCGAAAGAATGGACTCACACGGTATTTGTTCCACTACATGAAAAGGGCTCAACAAAGAAATGCAACAACTACCGATTAATTGCACTCATATCTCATGCCAATAAGATCATGCTACACATCCTTAATGAACGGCTGAAAAGCTTCCTATCTAAGGAAATAGCACCTGAACAGGCGGATTTGTTAAAGGTAAAGGAACCCGAGAGCAGATTCTTGTTGTCCGCCAGATCATCGAGAAGTCTCGAGAGTACAACAAGCCAACTTACATCTGCTTTGTTGACTTTTCGAAAGCTTTTGATTCGGTGAAATGGCCTAAACTCTGGGACACGTTATTGCAAATGGGAACACCAAAATATCTAGTGCATTTACTTAGACGCCTTTACGAGGAAGGAAATGCATCAGTGAAAACAGTTGAAGTCTTCTCGGACAGCTTTCCCCCTAGCGCAGGAGTCGGACAAGGTTGCATCGTTTCTCCGCTTCTATTCAATGCGTACACGGAGATAATTATGCGTATAACACTTGAAGATTGGACGGACGGTGTAACCATAGGCGGATATAAAATTGCTAATTTACGATATGCAGACGACACTACCCTCCTTGCTACTAGTAGTAGCCACATGGAAGAACTTCTCCAGAAAATGGAACGTGTCAGCTCCGAGTTTGGTTTGATGATAAATCGCAGTAAAACCAAGATGATGATTGTCGATAGGGCCAATAATAACTTGCCATTTTTAGCAAAAATAGCCAACTGCGACGTCGTACAATCATACATCTACCTTGGGGCTCTTATCTCAAATCAAAGAGGCTGCATAAACGAAGTCAAGAGACGCATGGCATGCAGCAGAAGTGGCATGGACAAGCTCAAGAAAATATGGAGGAATAGAAACATAAAAACTAGACTAAACTAGGTAGAAAAACTGACTAATTTTGGGTTTGGAGGGACAGTACTGTCATGGCTTTCATCGTATATTGCGGATAGATTATCATTTGTCGTAGTTAAAGGGCATGTTTCGCGGCCTTACCGATCTACATCAGGTGTACCTCAGGGTTCTGTACTGGGGCCAATTTTATTTAATATATATATTAATGATGTCCTAGAATGTATCCAAGAGTCAAATTGTTATATCTTTGCTGACGACCTAAAGATTGCGAAAGAAATAAGATCGGCTAGTGACAGTAAGGCTCTTCAAGAGGACTTTGATAGGTTAGCTGATTGGTCTCGTCGAAATTATATGGCTCTGAATCCTCAGAAGTGCTCTTTTATAAGATTTACACGTAATCGCAAATCTTTCCAATCAGCATACGACATCAATGGCGAAGCGCTAATTGAACAAGAAGTAGTTCGTGATCTGGGTGTTACCTTTGATACTAAATTGATTTTTAATCAACATTTTGATAACATATGTAAATCTGCAAGGCGAATGTTGGGTTTTGTGTTTAGAAATTACAAGGATTTCAAAAACTTCAGAACTAAAAAACTTTTGTTCATTACACTTGTGAGAAGCAAGCTCGAATATTGCTCAGTAGTGTGGAACCCAAACTATCTGGTTCACAAAGACCGTATCGAGTCTATACAAAGACGATTCACTTATTTCTATTTTGATAGACCAAATAAAAGAGTTCCGTATACTAAACGACTCAGTGATATGAACCTTATGAAGTTATCCGATAGGCGCACGTTACAAGACATGTTATTTTTATACAAACTATTAAACAATCTACCGGATAATTCTGATCTGCTTAGTCGTTTTTCCTTTGATGTTCCAACTCGCTCGCCACGCCACCCAAGATCCATCCTCACTCACAGAACGTACAAATCAAATTTGGGCCATCATTCCTTGGTTCCGAGGTTGTGCAGATTGCTGCAGTATTTTACAAACAAAGATAGCTCCATCGATATATTTCATGATAAATTACCAATGTTCAAATCCAAAATTGTCGGGGCACTGAATCGCGGTACAGTCGCAGACGTCTAATATTTTTGCTTTGCCACGTCATAGACATAATCATACAAACATTATTTGTGAACTTTGTCAAAATTGTAAATTTATAGTCTTTACATAACTAGTTTAAGTTAATAAATTGTTTAGTATATAATTATTGTGTAGTTTTGTAATTTTTTGTTTCACCGTTAGTGTTCGTGCACAGCTACTTAACGCAAGATGTGTTTATCTCTAAGTGTAGTTACATGTCGCTATTTTTAACTTGATTTTTAATGTTAAGTCATGAAACCAATTATGTAATTATGTTGATAAGCCTTATCAAATAAATTAAATCCACAAAGATTAGACTCGTAAAATCGTTGGTGTTTCCTATATTCCTTGACGCCGCCGAAACATGGACCCTACGGCAAACCGAAACCTACACGATAGACGCACTGCAGATGTGGTGTTGGAGGAAGATGCTCGGAGTTTCTTGGACCGAGTTTCGAACAAATGCCCCCATCCTCGATGATCTTGGCATCAAAGAACGTCTATGTACTCTAGTGGGCAGTCGGATCCTGAAATTCTTCGGGCATGTTAGTCGGCGGGGTAACGACTCCATAAAACGTCTTGTCGTTCAGGGTATAAGACCACGGGGAAGATTTCCCATGAAATGGACAGATGAAGTAAAGGCTGCGGTGGGCGCTCCGGTACACGAATGTGCTCGATTAACGGACAGCAGACGGAGATGACGAGACGTCGTGAGACGGGCACTAATATCTGTCCAACCAACGGGAACATAATAACCACGAACCACTCTGACAAGAGTGAAGCGATTTATAGAGAGAGAGAGGAGTATTTCGCTGGAGGGCGACGAGTGCAAATGAAACCGTCGCTCTCACCGGCGACAGCTGACAAGCGACAAATTACATTTGCGCGAAAACACGGCGCACTGCTCGCGCTCGCAGCAAGCGGAGGCTTTGACGGAACCTTTAAGGATTCGTTAAGCTGTGGGCGACGCCGTTTCCGGCTGCCCGAGTGCACGTACACGGAGTTCCTATTTTAATGATCAACGCATATTATGTGCGTAATATGCAACACACATGCGAGTAGCAGTTATACCTGGAATGCGTTTAGGTACTGCGCGGAGGCGGGCTGGCTGTGAGGCCGGGCCCGCCCCGCGACGCGACCGCTCTGCACCGGCGGCTAGGCACCGGATCTCACTCTTAATGCTTTATGTGTATACAGGCTGTGGACCCGGGTCCATGAGCCTAGTCGCAGATGAGCTGGTAGAGTCAAAAAGGTTACCAAGTGCTAAACATCATTAGAGAATAGAGCTTAATAGGAGCGAACAAAAGTCGATGACCACGTTACGGTGGCGTGCAGCTGCGCGGCCTGCGCTCGCAGCACTGGCAGCACTGGCAGCACTCGCAGCACTCGCAGCACTCGCAGCACCAATAGCACCAATAGCAACCGATATTACTTGGCAATAAGTGAATTTAAAAACGGCGTTAAATTACTTTTGATTTGGTTTAAATTGCCGTTACGTTAAGTAACACAGGGTGTCTGGTGGCAGATTTATGTTTTCAAATTTAAATAAAAAATAATATGTTTGACATATAATTTTACTAAAAGTATTAAAAGATAGAGTACAAATGCGGATTTCCTTTTTTAAAGATAATGTCATCCAAATGTCTTCCATCCTGTTGCACACACACACACTGTTCGAAACGGAGCCTCGTATTCCGTGCCACACGCTGCAGTAAACTTGGTTCAATTGCGCTGATTTCTCGCCGAATATTTTCTTTAAGTCCACAACAGTTCGCGGATTGTTGGCGTAAACTCTCTCTTTGAGGTAGCCCCACAAAAAAAAATCCATTGGAGTTAGGTCGGGTGACCTCGGTGGCCACGGGATGTCCCCAAAGCGACTAATCAGTTTTTGAGGGAGATTTTCTCGCAACAAATCCATCGAAGCTCTGGCCGTGTGTGCGGTCGCACCTGTACCGCATCCTGTTGAAACCACGTGTGTGATGAGAATGATGAATGAGCTCGCAGGTTCGGCAAAAAGAAATTCGAAATCATGAGCCGATAATTCTCCCCATTGACATTCGTCGCTTGGCCCCGTGCATTTTAAAAAAAAATGCTCCGATTATCCCATTCGTGGATAAAGCGCACCAAACAGTTACCCTTGGGCAATGTAATGATTTTTGGTGCTTCAGTCGAGTATTGCGAGTTCTTAGAGCCCAGTAACGGCAATTTTGGGTGTTGTTCTTGTTTACGTGTCCGTTTAAATGAAAATGAGCCTCGTCGCTCCAAAAAATGGAATTCACAGTGCGAAAACGCTCCAACATGGTTTCACAAAAAAATTTGCGTGACGTAAAGTCATTTTTTTTCAAATTCTTGAATTATTTGAATTTTAAAAGGATGAAACTTCATATCTTTTTTCAAAATTTCATGCACGCATGCTCTTGGAAGTCCCAGTGAAGCTGCCCTTTTCCGTATCGAAAGTCGTGCATTTTCACGTAAACTGCGTTCAACCAGTTCAATGTTTTCGGGGGTCCTTGACGATCGACTAGGTCCTGGCCGTGGTGTGTTCATAGCCGAAGCAGTTGCGCGGAACCTCTCCACCCACGAACGAATTAAAGTCACACTCGGCCCATCGCCTATGCGTCGAATATTGAAATGTGAACAAAACTGTCGGCGAGCGAGTACGTAAGAATCGTTACTCTTGAAAAATGCTTCAATAGCGAACGCGCGATGCTCACTCGACCACTGCGACATCGTGAATAAGAAATCCGCACGATCGGTGATTCTAATGACACCACCTTTCCCCCGCACTGTTTATAACCTATTGAGATATTCGTTTTATAAAATATAAATCTGCCGCCAGACACCCTTTATATAACTTTTTTTTTCGTTTCAGTCGTTTCAATTGTACACACACTCCGGGTCCCGGGGTCGTCCGGCAGAGAAGTCAGCCCAATGCAACCTATCCGGCGCATGCGATGAAGTTATAAAACAATTGTGTAATGAAATTCATTAATTATATCATCACACAATTAATAAACTTGGAGACCAGGGAGCAATTTGTGGAAAATGATAAAATTGCTGGTGGATATGAAGCGCTAAGAAAGGTGATTATACAGCAATACGGTGATGCTCCTCATCCTTTAGATATGTGTCGATGCCCCGCTTTACTCGTTATTGCACAAACAAGCTCCGAGAACGAGTATGCAGCAGATTGTTTTTGTGCATGCCACCCGCTTAAGCACGAGGCCTTGGAGAAAAATGGAGAAGTAATAACTGTAAGCTTAGATGTCCCCAAAGCCTTTGACCGAGTGTGATACGCGTGATCGATCCACAAGCTTCCAGCGAACGGCTAATATCCTGGCCTGATTAGTTGTATGGAGGACTTTTTGAGTGAACGATCTTTTCGTGTGGTCGTCGATACCTAGTCAAACGCAGTCCAGTCGAGATCACGTACAAGTCCAAAACGTGACTGTTGTGGAGCAGCTGAATCCCTAATTAAAGGCAGTCCTCGAATGGGGAAAGACAAATCTTCTATCATTCAATCCAACCAAAACGTAGGCGTATATCTATGCCCTGCAATGAGGAGCACTAACCGGTGCTAGTGTCTCTCTCTAGCCGGAGACTGTCTAGGCAAGAATCATCGCAGCGCCTATTGCAGCCGACAAACAGCAGTGTGAAAACATTACCGTATTCCGGATTGAAGGGCGTTGCAGCTTGTGTAATTACTGGAGTATCGAGACTCAACACTTTATTTCTGAGGCAATGAGCGCAATGTGTTGCACCCGTGGCGCTAGTTAGGATGCTATATACATCATTCTAACCAGCGCCACGTTGTTATGGGCAGGTGTCTCAATGACCATCAGGCGATAGTTTCTCGTCTCGTCGCTTCGTCGAATAAAAAAGACCCCGTTCACTTTGGCATCTACTTTTTGAGATTGATTGTTGGAGTGCACCGACCGTTTGCAGTGAAGTATAAACAAACCTTAACTTTGCGAGATTTAGCGAACCTTTCGGTGTCCTGCTGAATGCATGGGTCCGCCATCGCCCTTCTACCATCTGACTAACAGACACACCGCACGCACTCAACTCTTCGTAGTCGAAACCCCACGCACTCGGACAAAGCGTTTCGTTTCGATCTTGTTTATGCGTACAGCGATGGATTGGAACAGTCCGCCGGCTTCAGTGTTTCCCTCTAGCTCAGGGAGTCATCAAGAGATGAGTGAATAGGCTACTACGAGACTAGTGCGCTTTACCACCAACGATTATATGGCCTCTTGCCATCAGGTCGAGTCGTAGTCAAGCGCTATTCAACAATAACATAAAATATTACGATAGTAAAACATTGTAAGAAGTAGCTATGATTGTATTTGAATATTTGTTCACGACGCTTAACAAGTGGTGTACGGGTTCCTGTTCCTGCTCCTGTTCCTGTCCCTGTTCCGATTGCGGGGCGCGACGGGGCCAGGAGACAAATCAATATTAATGAAGTAATCAATCATTCATATGTTTTTTACCATTTTTAATTTGATACGTAGATAAGATGCCATTAAAATATGGCGTTAGAGAAGGATGTTTCGAATGCCTTGAACCGCCAAAGAACATTCACTTCGTTCCTAAAGCAGCTGCGCATCAGCACCAACTCCCGATCGTTTACTACGGGAACATTCTTGGCTTGTATAGTCATATAGCCCGCCGTTCCAATGAGAGCCTGAATAAAATAATAGTTGTAGGCAAAGTGACGGAAATAGAGCATGCAGCCGATCACTTAACCGCCGGTTTGTCCGGCGGAAGTAGCTCAGGGGGCTTCTTCTTACTTCGGTTGTCAGAAACGAAGGCAATGGAAGGTAATAATAAAATCACCCACGAGGCGCATCGAATAGGTCTGGGCGGCAGGGGCATTAGTGGCGGCGCGGCCACAACCAATCTGGTGAGATTTACGATTGAGGTGATGAAATCTAAGTTCCCGTTCGCGGTCCCAATGGCGCGAATAACAAAGTGGCGCGAGGAGGAAATGTATAGTGGTGGCGGCACGACGGCCTCACAACCGTGCAACTTGTTACGATGGGTGTCGTGGTGGTACTGCTGTAAGGAACAGCACTCATCAGGCACGTGACCATCAAGGCATTAGTAATATCAAAAAGCCTGCCTGTTGCAACTTTTATTTGCCGGAGCAGCGCGCCGCCGCTCCCTTGCAGCGCGCTCTCGTGTCTATTGAACCAAAGGAACCTCTTTAGCAAAATACCACATCGGAAGGGTTTACAGGCGGCGGGTTCCCGTTATCACCTGATGCTTATCGCGTTAACGTAAAGCATTGCGTTTGAACTAAAACGATGTGTTCAGGCGGCTAACGACACGATAATAAGAATATTATTCCCTGCGAGATATTCTGAGGTATAGTTTGATCTTTACTTATCTCCACAGTAGATCTGCGCCAGCCTTTTTTCCCGGCACTTCACTGTCATAAATTTGTGACCGGATAAATATAATACAATGTTAACGTCATTTTTTATTTCCTCACGTAAAGTTATATTAAGTTAGGGAAGGAGCATAACGCAGCGCACTCGCACTGCCCACACCGAGGCGGGCTCGTGCGCCGGCGGAGGTCTCCGTGTTGCGATAAAGCGTTACAGTGAGCTACTTGTTTAACGAGAATAACGAATATCAGATAAACAGAACCCGCGGAGACAGGTTGTGCGAAAGCTCACATTAACAATAAAACTGTATTAAAAACGGTCGCCGATTTTTTTTCAAGATTCCTATCGCTTTTGAAACTACATTAGAGTAGAAATATGTTAAACATTTATTGAACGGAACGTGGCTCTAACCGCAAGTATTTGTCAAAACGCGGCTTCCGGCGCGGCCGGCCCCGCACTAGCTCAATGTAGTACATAATTAAAATAGGCAAAACCAGCACGTGTACACAAGTCGATGGGATGTCTTCAGCGGGCAGTTTTATTGGATATTAAAGGTAAAAGTAAAACAACAACAAGGCGACAACAGCGCAGGTGGAGAGCATCCCAGGCCCTATTACAGGTTATCCTCGGGTGAATAAAACTTATCATGGCTACTGACGTGTAATCACTTATGTTGTTAAATGACGATCGTTACCCCCAAGTGACCGACAAACGAAGGTCAACTACAAGAACACCAGCGCCTGCCTGCAGAAACACAAACTCGGCACACCAACACCACCACCACCACCAGCGCGGCATTATATCAAATTCATTTTAAGATATATATAAAATAATGTTCTCGAACATTTTCCATAAAATATGATGGCAGGGATAACTGTTACAATAATACAAGTATACAATTATACAACTACTCTTTTTTTATATTATTTATTTTGTTAAAGAGAAAACCGCTTCCATCACTTTGGTACAAGTTGGTATCACAATTGATTACCAAAAGGAAATAAATCTGAAGCGAAGGTGTCGGAGCGAGGCGACCCGTGGTCAGCGCAAGGGAGGTGGATACTAAAGAAACATCTTTGATTAGGTTCCTCCGATGAGAGCCCTGCGGAGCCGCCGCTGCGGCTGGTCGACGACACTACATTCATCTTAGAGTAATGGCCGATAAATGATAAGCATATAGTGTAATCAGGTGGAGATATGCCTTTTGTCTCGCGAGGGGTGTCGCGGCCAGCAAATATTAATATTAAACGTCTGTATTCCGTAATATAACTTTAACCATTCTGGTTTAAGTGTTTAGATTTATTAACATCTTATAACCCTCAATATAAAAAGCATTGGAACACTTTTAGTAATCATGAAATAGATGATGTAAACTAAATATTGATGGCGCGACAGGCGCAGGAACGGTTCAAGGAACGTAAACCAGCCGACCCGCCGGCGGGTCACGTCGTCTGGGTGAAACGAGAGCAGGAAGTAAAGTAAAGCTCCACACGCGATAAGCTTACGCGTACAGTTTTAGATTTCGTTTATTAACAAATGTCATTGCCTTAGTTTATTCTTACCTGCTTCAAACTGTTGAGCGTGTGCTTCGCAAAAAGTTAGTTTGGAAACCTATAGTTTTGTCTGAAGTGCCGAGCGCTTTCCATTTCCTACTCAACTTTATAATTGACGATTGTTTGTGGACAGCGCGGTATCCGTGTCCCACCTTCGAGTCAGCACAAGGCGCTGCGTTCCCGGCGCACAGGCGGCGGCGGGCGACGAGCGACGGGCGGCGGGCGGCGGGCGGCGGGAAACGAGCGGCGTGCGGGTAACGTCACGTCACTCAGCAAGTATTGGCCGTGTTATCACAGAGCACTGGTACACACTCGCGAGAGCGCGCGGTCGCGGGCGCGCTGGTCGGCTCGGGCGGCGAGAGCGTGTCGCGTCAGGAATGCGTACGATGCGACGCGCCGCGCGAGACTGGCGCGCCGGCCGCCCGCCGCCCGCGGCCCGCCGCTCCATTGGCCGGGCCCGCCCCCGGCGCGCGGCCGCCCCACGCGCCGCCCCGAGCGCCGCCCCACGCGCCGGCCAACGCGCGCGCCCCGCCCCGCGCGCCCGCCCCGCGCACGCACAACTATTTCACTTTTATTGGCTCCTCGCACAAAAAGCGCTCGGACAGCGCGGCCCGCTGCGGCGGCACCGCGCGCTAAGCGACGCGCCACATCAATGTTAATTACTTGACGAGCGACATTTATAGGATATGCTCGGTGATGCAAATCTGTTGCACGTGACACGAGGATTGTCATTGAGCGGCGGTGATCGCTCCTGGGTCGTCCCCGGCCACCGGCAGCGCCGCACGCGCTGCCACCTGTGGCATCTAGTCGCGGGTTCGCATCTAACGGAATGGTTTATTCATGACATTACTTCTCGCTGTCGGGTCGGTGGCGTGCCGCGTGGGCCACAGCTTGCTAACGCCTATCCACAGGCGGCTATCGCATATTCGCTGTCCGGGTCCACTGCCGGGCCCACTGCCAGGCCCACTGCCAGGCCCACTGCCGGGGCAGCTCCATTGCGATCAAGGTTCATACCTTACGTCTGTACTGTTTATCTGTAGTTCAGATAATGTTAATATAATAGGAGCTCGATAACCGCTGTCAGGATGACGCTATCACTGTACTGACTTATGGTGTGATACATTGCTGTCGTACGCGCTACCAAATCGCCCCGAGATCCAATAGGACTTACCTGATTTACTTAGGGTACTAAGTAGTATTTGGTACAAACATCGACAATGTTATGAAATGTCAACGTCGAATTCCGTGTGGCTGGCTATGTATATCGGACGTGCGCGCCCGCACCGCGCACTTCACGGCGCATCTCCTCGCGTCACGCTATTCCCGCTGCCGGTATTCGTGTCAATGCCACCCGTTCAGCCATTACTGGCCCGCGCTGCCCATTGACTACCAGTGCCCTGAAATAAACCTCTTCGATGCGCACATTGTAAGGAAACTTGAAACGGCACGTGCGGTGAAACGCGCCCTTTGCAGTCAAATCTAATCCTATAATTACTGATGTTGGATGTCTGTTGCCGGAGACAGTCTCCGGAGTGGCTACTGTACAAATATAATATGGTATTATAGCTAGTGAAATTACCGAGGTAACCGTATTTAAATTCCTGTCTTAGTATTCCTGTCGGTGCAGTATATACCATCCTAAGTAGCGCCACGTTGTTATGGCAGGCTTATCACTTACCATCGGGTGAACGTCCCACTCGTCTCGTCGTATTGTTGGATATAAAAAAAACCTAGGAACCACGAGTTCACAGGTCTCCCTTGTCCGTACGTAGGTTGAGGAAGCAGGGAAACGTAAGTAATATTAAAATGTAATCAGACTTAAGGTAACTTCATATTTCATTATTGAGTACCGCTGACTGGCCAGCGCCGGAACCGGGCCGGCCAGGGCACCCAGCCAATCCGCCGTTGCAACCAACGTGGAAACGGTCCCTTGGTTACGACTGTCTTTTCAGAGATGTAAGAAAAACTGAAACTGTAATGTGGAGTGCAAACTGGCACGTTCATGTACAACAATGTGTACCGATGCAAGTAAATTATATTGAAGTGAGTTTCCGTATAGGGACTTGATTCCTGTGCGTGCATACACGGCTCGCGCAACTGCAACAATATATATTATACAACAAAGAGTTCACATCTGAGCAGGTCATCAGATGGACATGTCAACCTGACATTAGTAAAAAGCCAATTTTTTGCATGTCTTTGTTCCCGGTAATCTTAAAAGCGAACCTTAGAAGGAACTCTCGGTATATCAACATCTACACTGTCCAATAAAATGTCTTAACAACATTTATACATGCCAACATAAATCATTCATCAACAGATGTGCAGATCGTACACATTCAAATATCGTTCCTCCGCTTCCGGTGGTAGTCAAGATGCTTATTATATATTTTATATTAGATTGAGTTTATCACTACAAAATATAAAAATTTAAATGTAGTTTCCTTAATAAATATCCTAGATACGACGTATTTTAAACTGGAACACAGGATAGCATGCGATTGTAGATTACCGGTTGCGTTTGAGGAGGGAACGGGCGTTGGGAGGGAGTACTGGAGAACGGGAGTAAATATAAGTGGAAAAATAACTGATTAAATAAGTTCCTAATTAAAGAGAGAAGTTGACTTAAAAACTGGAACGCCTTGAGTAGAATGAAGAAAAAAAACGGTCGATGTGAAGAAAAATATTTCAATTACAGCGGAAGACAATGAAAAACAAAGGAATTTGTGGAATCCCACGCAGTCTAGCGCTTAATATTTTCCAGCGTAGCCTCCACACGCGCGCGCCCCACGCCAGTCCCGCGCCGGCCCCGCGCCGGCCCCGCGCCGGCCCCGCGCCGGCCCCGCGCCGGCCCCGCGCCAGCCCGCGCCGGCCCCGCGCCGGCCCCGCGCCGGCCCCGCGCCGGCCCCGCGCCGGCCCCGCGCCAGACCCGCTCCATACGTTACACGCGGCCATTCATTAACATTCCACACGTCGCATTCGTCAATGGACGTTACATTTTATTCGAATATTTTAATTTTACATTCACGGTGCAGTTACTGGAGTAAAGAGACCTCGCATCAAGTATTTATGATCCCGCGGGCAGCGCAGCGCCACGCCGGTGTGGCCGGCCGGGCGCACGGGCGCACGGGCGCGCGGCGCAGTCACGCGGCGGCGGGAGTCAGGTATGATGAAAGCTGCATTATTTGTTGTTTATTATTATAAATGGAACTAAATATTAACACCGATGGCAATTACCGTTTTTAAACTGTTAGCGTTGTTATAATATTTTAATGTATTATTTGCCGGCATAATTTAAATTAAACTTTTGTATCGCAACAGAAAGCCTGCTTTTTACTTCCAGGTCCAGGCGGTGTTCCGGGAAGCAAATCGGAGCGACAGCCGGTCACGGCCCACACATCAGCGTATGGATCGCTCGGTGGCTCCATCTGTACAGTCGTCGACATGATCCTAACACATGAAAAATAAATATAAACATACGTAATAAGTGGATCTGATTAAATGTCTGTCCATGCCCACGTTCTTGTGTACTTGCATTACGTTGTCGAAGTACTGCAATAAATTACATGACCAATCACAAATAAACCTTTGAAATTTTTATTACTAGATGCTTATATGGACTTTCTGGTCTGAAATAAAGATATGTTTATTTTTACTTTTCAATTCATATAAATATATATGTAACTACGATTAGTTTTTCAAAATACTGTTGTTTCAGATGTATGTGGCCAAGTGCAGCAGTGACGCCATCTAGCACATGACTGTACAATACTAAATCGACGTTACTAAATCGTAAAGTAAAATAACACTAAATTAGTAAATACATGAAATAACGTTATTTTACGTATTAAATTTTGGACAAATAGATCTTAGTTACTTTTATAATTATTTTAAATTATATTATATGTAAATATTTATGATTTCAATTTCATTAAAATAATTTTGTACGGAATAAATAGTGTCGTAACGGCATGTTGCCGTTACAAACTTTTACGCTAGTGGCAGCACTTTTATTTCCGTGACATACTCCAATGACAATTGGTGACAACAAACGTCGGCGCAGTGACGTTGGGTGTCGGCTTCGCTGATAGTGTTGTGTGCGAGGGCCTGTGTTATTATAACGCGAAATGCGTTATAATATAATTAATAGTGCACGCACAAGTTAGTCGGAATGGGAAGTTTAAATATCGCGGAATGGTCTCCCGAGCAGGTGGCGGAGTGGCTGTCGGGTGTGTATCCGCAACGTTGTTTTGATTCAGTTGTTTTTGGGTGATGAGTCACAGGGTGTCTGTGCAGGTCTGGGGCCCACGGTGGCGAGCTACGCTCCGGCGCTGCGGCAGCGCGGTCTGGACGGTGCCAAGCTGCTTACCCTGCGTTGCGACGACCTCGAGTACCTTGGAATCCACATCATTGGCCACCAGGAACTGCTTTTAGAAGCGGTCGAACACTTACGAAACTTCGTACGTAACACTTGTTTTAATTTATTCAAAACAATAATTGCATGCATTGTAATTGCATTACTTTTTTTCGATTTATAGACAATTACAGTTTTCTATATTGTTAATCCACATCTTTAAATTCATTAGAATATTGAAATAAAAGAATATAATTTTACTTATTAGCCTTAGCTAAATCAAAAAAGTGTTGCAACATTCAGCTCTATTACTATGTAAACATAAATATTGTAGCGAACAGTGCAAGGGTTTAGTTGCAGTACAAGTACTTTCATGGGTGCAAAGTTTATAAGTTATCAATAATATTTTAATAATGATATTTAGAAGTAAAAAAGGGTGCACTTTATTGCACAATGAATCGAATGAATGAATGAATGAATTATAAACCACTATAATATAGAAAAAACTAGATTTAGCACATAATTTTTATGATTAAAAATTTACAAAAAGCTCTGAAGGAAGCCACAGTTAATCTTATTAAGGCTGCATGTGCTTTATATATACCAATATAAAATGTTATGCAATTGTCACTGCTTACTATGGGATGGCATAATTCCTTTTATGATATGGTGTTATGTTTTAGGACAAAAACAATACATTAGACCAGTTTCGTGTATAACTCATATTCAGTGCATAATGCTCAGAGCTGTTTAAATGCTAATGATATTTGCAAGCCATACTCCAAGCAATACAAAATATTAACTTTGCTTTATTTTACATAAAGGATGCCCTATTTGGGAAGTCCAACTTGGATTGTTCCAAATGTCTTCTTGTTATTTATTACTAGGATTAGATGTGGCAATAGCAAACATTGCTTATGTACTGCTAAGACAATGTTGACAAGTAATCATGTTCTGCAGTGCCCATCCTTTATGTATAAATAACCTCTTGAAGCATTAAAAACATAGAACATAATGATATTTATAAAGAATATGAATAGCTTTTTATTTGATAAGGTGTATTACAATATGACAGAGTTTTCAACGGAGCAATATTTATAATAATATGCAATTTAGCAAAATGAGTTTTATCCTTTTTTTTAAATATTAATTTGACAAGTTTGTCACTTTCTTTCTAAATAATTGTGACTATAATTGTTCCCTGGCTACCTTCAATAATGTCATTTTGCATACCATACAGGTGGCTGATGTGGGTGTAGTGAAAAATGTGTGTGTATTAGTTATGTCAACTAATGGTTAGGATTACCTTCAAAATCCATATTAAAAACTAACTTGAAGTATGAATATAATTTGTTTATTACAGAATAACAACTGTACTGACCAAGAGACAGAATAACGAGTGCCACTCAGTGACAGCCATTTTCAATACCTTTGTTGTATTATCAATTGATAATATAACTATTTTTAATATTGATACAAATTTAATTCCTTTTGACACTTTGTAATTACTATGGCAATATAAATATATGATTTATTTAAACTAAAAGTTTTAAACCTGTTTAATAGTTAATTTAGTCCATATGTTGGCAATCATTCCATCCGTGAAGGTAATTGGATCGAAAATGGGTTATATAAAGCGATGTCTAATTTTCTTTTAAAACTAAATTGATAGTCAGTTTTGATGACGTGACATTCTCTAACTAATGTGGGTAGTGGTGGATAATCAATAAGTTGAAGTAGTATAAAAGCAACCGGTGCGTGCATGTCAACATTGAGTGTGTTATGTGTTGGACAACAGTGCAGATGCTGCTTGAATATCTCATACTTATTAGAATATGGGATATGTTCCATTTATACAATAAATAATGCGCAGGAGGTGTTGATTGGTAACCGCTAACATATAATCATATTGTTTTTTTTAGCTGAAATAACACACACATGTCAAAATAGCAGAACTGTCAATTGCAATCTTTTATATTTTGTTACAAATTGCAGTAAATACAGAACATTATAATGAAATATTGTTACATTAATTTCACCATATATGGCACCATGGAGCGCCCACATATACAATGTATGCTTGATAAGCATGAATAGTTGTTATAAAAAAGTAAATAATGTATGTTACAAAAACTGAAAGAAAGATGGGAATGTAGGAATATTTATATACTTGTAGGATTGCCTTTGTCTTCGTGTTACAGGTAAGGTATCCCACAGGAGGACAGCCTGAACAAAGGAAGTGTTGACAAGAAATACAATTGAAAACTTCCCAAACAATTGAGCAACTTTAATAATCTATCAATTGTTTGTACATCACTCATATTTCTTACTTCGTTCAAGTGAACTTTGTTATTGAAAACTGTTCAACTCTTGTTTGTGAATAAAAAGTTGTAACGGACAACGTTTTTATGTATTAGTGGCTAAACTCAACACACATTGTGCTCAGCAGGCAAGCCACTTGCTTTATATGTGGAATTGCTTAAGTTAATTTTTAGTGATGGTAGAGCTTGGTGAAATGTCTTAGTCGGTTATAACCCCCAATCTTCAAAATGTAATTCTATAATATTATTCCTGTTCACAAAATTATGCATATGAGAGCTTGAGTGTTATGATATATGAGCATGATTCACTATCTGCCTGATTGTGTGAGTGGTGTGCCTGTTTGAGATGAATGTTGCACCGTCATCAGCTATAAAGGTATTGTTTTAGCTAGTGTAATTACTGGGATAATGAGACTCATAATCTTGTTGTCAAGTGAACATCCTGAATGTCACTAGTAAACAAAAAAGAAATTATGACAACTATATTTATAACAAGGAAATCGTTTTCCTTTTGGCATATATGCTCCCTGGTTACATTTTAAGGCAAATTATTTTATTGTATACATAATAATAAGATGCAGCACCATTATGGGGCGAGTTTGATAAGAAAGGATAATATAAATATGTAATATGGCATGGTGTACTATTGTGAGTGCAGCCATGTTACAACTGAAGAAAAGGCTCTTAGTTTACATGTTTCATAATAAAGAGGGACAAAGAAAATAAGTATTAATAGAAATGCAAACGTTATGAGTTGCGTTTATTATATAATAGGATTTATATTTATCTTTGCATTACATCATACATAGAAGTTTCCTTAAGATTTCCATTCGTCAAAGTTTAAGGTGCGCGCCAGTCCCTTCCTCATCTCGCATGACAAATGAGACTTTAAAGTATAATTTGATAGAGGTCCGTGTGTCCGTTGGCAACTTTTGTACGGCCTATAGACGGATATAGGAGGAATGTTAGCTTTGAATTAATATTAACCTCCAAGCGGTAGGGAGCTGCTCGTAAAGGTGGTGGAGTGTCGGTTGCAGCAGTACGAGGCGTCGCGCGAGTGCGTGCAGCAGCTGGCGTTGCGGGTGTCGGGCGCGGCGACGTCGCTGGCGCGCGCGCTGCGCCACCACGCGGACGCGCGCCTCGAGACGCACTCGCTGGCGGACGTGGCGCGCACCGTGCACGCGGTCAAGCCCCTCGTCTGCTGGCTCGACAGGCAACTATCTTCTTTACATTTGATGCGCCACGCCGCCACAACTACGCCAGAGTTGTGACCGCGGAACATCCTCAACCCAACAATCTCTACGGCATTGCACAATCTGCATACCTTGGGCCTCGACATCTCAGATGAAATTTTTTTTTGTAATTCGCATACTCTTTCCTGCTTTATAATGAATATTAAGCGAAAGCGAGCTCGTGTTAACGCGCAAATGTGGGGTGGTGGCGGTTCAGGTGGGCCTGTATGGGCGCGGCGTTGGGTGAGCGCAAGGCGGCGTTGCTCAAGCTGGCATTGGAGGCGGCAACGTGCGCTCAGCGTGACCGCTTCGCCGAGCAGCCGGCGCGCGCTGTGGCCGCGGCCGCCGCCGCTGCCGCGCAGCTCGCCGACTACATCATACAGGTACGAGCGGTTCGTACGGACGTGAGATTGTTCAAAAGAGATTTGGGAGTTTGGCGCCACTAAAGCACACCGTGTCGCGCAGGACGTGTCGGACCCGATGATCCTGCAGCCGGCGTCGCTGGACACGGTGACGCTGCGGCAGGGCTCGCGCGCGCTCGGGTTCGAGGTGCTGCCGTCGTTCTGCGGCCACCACCAACTCGCACATATCCGCTTCGGTTCGCCGGCGCACGCGTCCGGCGCCGTGCACGAAGGCGACGAGATAGTGCAGGTGCGGTGCTACGTGCGAACTGAATTGACGCCTCGTCACCGAATAATTGAGTTGGGCCGCAAGCTCGCTAATTGACGCGACCGTCCGCCCGCTTGCAGGTCGGCGCGCGCTGCGTGATCGGGTGGAGCGGCGAGGAGGTGGAGCGGCTGTGCGCGCGCACGGCTGGCGGCGCGCCCGGCGGGGAGCTGCCGCTGCGGTTGCGCAGGCGAGGCGGGGCACGCCCGGCGCGGACGCCGCCGCTGCACGCGCCGCGTCGCGCCCGCCGCCGCCTGCCGCCAGTTGCCGAACTGCGACTGCACAGGTCTGCATTAGTCGAGGCGCAAATTCTCGTTTTTTCTATTATAATAAAAAGATTTACTGTTTTTACTAGTACATGGGTAGAGGTTTTTTATTCCAAAATTGATTCTCGCGTTGTTATCTAGGTCCAGATAGGTCACGTTCGTAGAGGTCCGTCACCATAGTGTATAATAATATATTTGCTCCGTTTGTTGTATCTCGCCATCTAATGGTGTTACTTTTGAGGTGCTATTTTATAAGTTTATGATGTCCAACAAATTCTTAAGACGATTATGGTTGGTATATCATCATCAATATTAATAAGTAATACGTGAAATGACCATTCCCATTCTAGATATCATTTGTCCCGCCATCACTTCGATCCTCAACAAATCTAATAAACTTCATCCTTGCAACTAACAAAACTTCAACCTTTGGAAAAAAACCAACAATTCCTTTCGTGAAAAAGAAAATCATTTTTGCCCGTCTAATTATCGCTCTATTTCTTTACTCCCATTTCTGTCCAAGATTCTAGTAAGATTAATATTTAACCAACTTAGTCCACATCTCTTAAAACACAATCATTTTAATCTCTTACAACCCAGGATTCGTCCCGGCCATTGTACTACTACTGCATTACTGAAAATCACCGATGACATTCGTCATGGCACAGAAAATCAAAAATTAACAGTACTTACGTTCCTGGTTTCTGGTAATGCCTTTAATATTATGTTAAGTATTCTACGCTCTCTTAACACATTTTCGGTTGCTATTGACTGGTTTCATAGTCACTTGTTTGGCAGCCAACAGCCTTTCAAGTGCAGAATAATTTCTGCACTTGCTTGAAAACCGTCGCTGGCGTGCCTCAAGGTGGCGTGTTGTCTCCAATCTTGTTCGCTATTATCATCAATTCTATAACCCATGAATTGTTTTCTTCTTACCACTTATATGCTGACGATCTCCAAATTTAATCTAATTTACTCTTGGTGATTTCTGTCAGGCCGTCCACAGCATTGACTCTGATCTTGCTTACTTGTGTTTCGAATTGGCGTAAATTGAATGCTTTAAAGGTAAATCCTAACAATTAGTCATAATCGGTAGCTTTAGACTAGTCTCCAAATTTAATTGGTCCGGTGTACCGCCTATTCTAACGGTAACGTAATTCCTTATAATAGTAAAGTTAAGAATTTATGTATTTACATTGACTCCTGTTTAATGTGGATTATTATCATTATCATTTCAACCGGTGGACGTCCACTACTGGACATAGGTCTCTTGTAATGTGTTCCACAAACTACGATCTTGCGCTGTTTGAATTCAGTGGCTCTCTTTTTGTCCCTCTGTCCACCTAGTTGGGGTCTACCAACAACTGTCTGCTTTTCGATGCGGGATCGCCATTCCAGCACTTTAACACCTCAGTGTCCACCGGTTCAAGGAGCTATGTGCCCAGCCCATTGCCATTTTAGCCTCGCGACTCGTAGGGCTATGTCGGTGACTCTAGTTCTTGTGCGGACCTCTTCATTTTTGATTTGATCACGCAGAGATACTCCAAGCATCGCCCTTTCCATCGCCCCCTGTGTGACTCTGAGCTTTCTTATAAGGCTCATAGTTTTGCGACTACGTTTCGGGGCTGTACTTCATTACTGGAAACACACACTGTTCGAAGACTTTAATCTGCAAGCACTGAGGAATTTTGGAAGAAAAGATTTTGCGATGTTTCCCGAACGCTGTCCAATCCAGTTAGATTTGGCGGTTTACCCCTTTCTGTCGAAATTGAATCTACCTATTGGACCGTATTTTCCAGGTATACGTATTTGTCAACAATTTCGAATACTGAGTTCTCAACTATCACTGGATGGCGCTGAACATGTGTATTGGACATGATTTTCGTATTGCTCATATTCATATGAAGGCCTACCTGTTGAGAGACTGTGCTGAGGTCACCGAGAATTCTATTGAGGTCTTCTCGAGTCTCTGCCATGATGACTATATCATCAACAAACCGCAAATTAGTGAAGTACTCGTCATTGTTGTTGATGCCAAACTCGTTTCAATCCAAAAGATTAATGACGTCCTCCAGTACAGCGGTAAATAGCTTAGAATAGTTTACATGTCCTTGGCGCATTCCCCGCTGCAATTTGGTAGGTCTCGCAGCCTGGTTATGTATACGGATTGACATGGTGGCAGTTTCGTACAAGCTCTTCAACAGTTGGATATAACGATAGTCGATCCGGTATCGCTGAAGTGCCTTCAATACTGCCCGGTTTCCACCGAATCAAAAGCCTTTTCATAATCCACAGATGCTAGGCAAAGTGACCGGTTATACTCGTCGGTCTTGTGTATAACCTGCCGCAGCGTGTGAATGTGGTTTACGGTACTAAAGCCTTTATGGAAACCGGCTTGTTCGAGAGGCTGGAAGTTGTCAAACTTACCAGCGAGACGTTTCCTAATATCTCTCAAGAACAACTTATAAACATGGCTCAGCAGCGAGATGGGTCTGTAGTTCTTAAGCAAAGTGTTATCACCTTTTTTGAAGAAATAAACCACCACACCTCCGTGCCATACTTCGGGCGTCGTGGCCTCATGAATGATGGAATTGAACAATCGTTGACAGATTTTCAGTATCGGTGTCCCACCTGCTTTCAGAAGTTCTGCCGTCATTCCGTCATCCCCAGATGATTTGTTGTTTTTAAGTTGTCTAAGAGCCATACTAATCTCCCTCAAGCTGACGTCCGAGATATCTTGGGTGTAATGTCGAGTCAATTTGGCTCTGGGTTCTTTAGCCAATTCAGCAGGTGGTATAGTGGACGTGTATAATTGTCCGTAAAACTCTTCAACCTCTCTAAAATCTCAGATTTTGAGGAAATGATACTGCACCTAGCGGTTCGCAGTTGCGTCAGCTAGCTATGTCCGATAGTCAGATCTCTTGCGAACACCTTCGAGCCTTTATTTTGCTCGATAATGTTTTTTAGGTGCATGGTTTTAAAGTGGAGCAGGTTGCGTTTTTCACATCTAGAGATCTGTCTATTAATCTGCCGGTAAGCCCACGACTCTATCGAAGACTGCAGTTTCATTTCCCGCTTTTCCTCTATGAGCTTGAGAGTATGGTCACAGAACCTATTGGTTTTTGTGCGGTGAGTCCTAAAAAAATTTCCACTGGCCTGTTGTTAAGTTCGTCCCTTGTCTTGCAATCAGCCAGGCATTCAAAACGGTTTTGCAGTTCTAGTTGGAAGTTCCCTGCGGTTTTGGATATGAGCATGAGTAGGTCGGAGTTTGGACTTCATCAGCCTCCCTCTTTCGACCTTGATGTTAACGTTCAATATGCCTCTTACCATGCCGTGATCGCTCCCGGTTTTCACCATATTGATTACAGAGGCATCATTGAATATATATCGTTTCGTCGACATGAAGTCAATCTCGTATCCCGAGAAACCGTCGGGGCTCAACCAGGTCCATTTCCTGTGTGGCTGCTTCCTGAAGAAGGGGTTCATCATAAAGAGACCTTCCCTCTCCATAAAGTCAGCCAGCATCTGGCCCCTATGATTTCGTTGCCAATATCCAAATTGGTCTATCTTCAGCTCTACACCGTTTAGTTCGCCTAGCTTTGCGTTAAAATCTCATCACAGCATTGTGTGTAAGAGGATATATCGAGGGAATGTATGGCTCTTGATATATCCTCATACATAGCCTCCACCTCCTCGTCTAGATGTGCCGATGTCGGTGCGTAAGCTGTATGACCTTCAGCGAATACCGTTTGGTGACTGAGTATAAAGTACGCTATCCTACTCGAGACACTTTAGAATTTTACAATTCTGTTAACGAGAGGCTTACGGACGATGAACCCTACACCGCCCCGGGACTGTCGATCGCCCTCCCAGTAGTTTTTTTTTATGATGATGTTTGTGCCGCAGTTCTATTGATAATCATAGCGGCTTCATCGGACTCAGGGCTCGCGGATCCGGTATCCGCGAGGTAAAACAATAAAAATTAAATATATACATATATATGTAGATAAAGTAGTATGTATGAGGGGGAAGAGAAAGTTGAGAAATTATTGGATGTGCAAAGGTTGAAGAGTTGGATAGTGCTATAAGGGAAAAGAAAGGGGTGTAATTAAATATATACATAGATAAATATATATATGAATTTAAGACGCGCACGGTGTGCGTCGGATGGCGGCAATGACTATGAGGTCATCGGAGGGGGGGCCTCCCGGTTGTAGAACTCGTTGCCGGATTTAAAGATTGTCGTGTCCTTCCCCTCTCTTCGGACTTGCTCACTGTTTCTTCCAGCTCAATATTCTTTTCGTCGGTTCTCAAGGTGCGTGCGTTGTAAGTTGTCAGGTCCAGTCGTCGGGGTTGGCAGCTGAATCTACTCCGGAGATTCTTAACACCCCCTACCTCGCCATTGTCATAACCGCTGCCAGAGCCAGCAATAGCGGGGCTGCCGAGCGCTAGTGGCTGTGTTTGTGTTTTGTGTACCATTTAAGAATTTTGCCAATAATCACCACGCTTGGCAGGCGGGTTGGTGCTGCTCGATAACGTTCTATAGTATTTGAGTCAGTCAGTGATGAATGGTTATACCGCCATTACTCGGTCGCCAGAGCTTTGTTGGTCAATCTGCAGGATGTACCACGGGCAGGTGAGGTTGGCAATTGAGGAGTTTGGCGGGAGCTGGGTTCCTTCTTACACCCTTATTGTGGATACCGCAAGCTAATGAGGCGAGTAGAAAGAAGTATGATGGAGCCATAAGCTCCACGAGCAGGATCCGCAACTTTCTTGTAACAGCCACTAAAGTTGCGCTTGCTAATTCCCTTTTTTTTTTTTTTTTTTGATATTGGTGGTGGAAATGCTGTTACCGCATACCCAGCGTCCTTTTCAGGGGGGGGACGCCGGGTTATGTGGGGCTCGGGGCCACTGAGATGTTGTGCGTGACCCCCATACCCACTAAAACCACCACCGCTTGTCCCGCCATACGCATACTGGAGACGCCCGGGTTTCAGTCAAGCAACTCTCCGGCCGCCTCCGCGTATAAAACTCCTCCTGGTGGGTGCCCGCGGGGAGCAAAGGCACCCACCTGCCGTCCCGTACCGGCCCCTAACGGGACCGGCACGTTGGGGCCCCCCGACCCCACAGACGACCGCGCGCGCCCAAGACAGAGCGCACGCCCGGCCGCCGCCCTCCCGTGAAGGAATTGGGCGGCGGCCTCTTCCCTCCAGACTCCCCCCCCCACTTCGACGAGGGAGGGGGGACAAAAACCAAGATTTCCCCGGGGGACGCACCCCCAGGGGAAACACGACAAAAGGCCCAAAGGGCCACGCCCAACGGCCCGAAGGCCCCCTCACACCGTGCCCGGTTAGGGGCCCGTCGCTCACGGCGGGAGGAAGCGGACGGCGTGGTTCTGCCGCCGCGCTCTCCCGCCGGCCCGCCGCCGCCTGCAAGGTGTGGCAGCGGCGTCGGCCTCCCTTGTGCGCTCGGCGGCCTCCTTCTGACGCATCACTGCGCCGCAGAAGGAGGCCACCGCCTTCCAAGACCTCTCGCTGCTCAAGCTTGCTAATTCCCTTCTTCTGCCTATTCTCGACTATGCCGATGTTTGGTATCTTGACTTAACTGAAGCGCAGTTTGATAAGCTCGAGAGTATTCAAAATTTGTGTATACGATTCATATTTGGGCTCTGCAAATATGATCACATCTCCGAATTTCACAAAAAACTCAAGTGACTGCCAATCCGTCTTCGCAGGAATACTCAAATCCTGTCCAATTTATACAAGATAATGTTCAATCTCCTAAAAGCTTCCTACCTAAAAAAAATCAGTTGGAATTTATTTCCGACTGCCATATGCGTACTCTTCAATAAATTTTCCCTTTTGCGTCCCCGTGTGTTCCTCTTCATTTTTCTAAAACTATTTCCTTTACGGCGGTCCGCTTATTGAACTCTTCACCGAACCTTCTTCCTATCTCCAAATCCGTATTTTCTTTCAAAAGACAACTACTATCATAAAATTTATATTCTAAGCTCCTTCTATTTGTGTTTGCTTGCTACCTTCATCAGATGCTTTGTTTAATTATTTAGTATACCACTATCTTTTGCCTGCTTTCAGATTATGAAGGTTGTCTGGCAGAAATTACTTTCTGAGCAATAAGACCGCCCGTTGTATATTTATGTTTATATATAACGTATTCCATCCCTTGTAAAAAATAAATAAAATATACAGATATTAGTCCGTATCGGTATAGCTGGACGTAGACCTATTCCATGGTGCGCCACTGAGCACTATCTTTGGCTTCGTGCGTGTGTGCGTGTGCGTGCGCGTGTGCGTGTGCGTGTGTGGTGGTTCTGCTGTTATTGTTTTATATAAAAATATAGAATAATATTAGTAAAAGAACGACTGCGAAAGCCAACTACTTAATAAATTACAGTTCTGTGTATAGATACGAACTCGAGGTGCCGCGAATGACGGTGGGCGAAGCTACCGGCGCGGAGCGGGGCCGCCCGCAGCCCGCGGCGGAGGATGCTGCGGGTGCAGCTTTGGCCGACGACGGGCGTGGTGCGAGTGCGGGCGCGGACGCGGCCGACGGCACGCAGAGCGTGGTGGATGGCGGTGCGTCCTCGTCTGATGAGAGTGAGCCGCTGTCGCCGCCTGCCTCCCCCACACAGCTGCACCTGGACAGCGCCAGGTGTGATGGACGCTGCTCGTGATTAATGTTTTGGTCAATATAATAACACGAGTTTTGCAAGTTATTGTTAAGGCAAAATAAAATATTGTTGCAATGCACAGGATGTACATGGCGAGGCCGCGCGGCGCGGCGAGGCGGCGACATAGCGTGAGCGGCGGCAGCCCGCCCGCGCGCCGACACCATCTCGCCCTAGACCAGGTACTGCTGGACTCTGTCTATAACTCTTAGTTTTAAGTGGTACAACTAAATAGTTTCAATTGAAAGTAAAAAAAATGAGATTTTATCCATCTACATAAACTGAGAACTTTACTTTATCAATATTCTAAATCACAAGTTTCACCGCAGCGCCTATTTCTGCCGCCAAAAGGTAGTGTGCAAATATTAGTATGTTTCGGTTTGAAGGGCGTTGTAACTAGTGAATTACTGGGGTAACGAGACTCAATTTCTTAAGTCTGCAGCGACGAGCGCAATGTGGTGCAGTATATAACATCCTAACTAGCATTACGTTGTTATGAACGGACGTATCATTTATTATCAGGTGAACGTACCGCTCGTCTCGTCGTGTAAAGTCCGTTGTTGACCTATAAAAAAAATCACAAAACTAGTATTTAACTTTATGCTGTTTTGCATGTTTTCTTGATGTTATAAAAATTAAACGAAACGTGTTTTAACCTGTAAAATTATATTGCAAGTTCAATGTACATTATCTTATTTAACTTCAAGTCAACGACGCGCTCGACCAGTGTAATTAAATGAAATGATGTTCTCTAGTTCTGGCAGGAGCTACAGCAGCGACGATGTGCGCGCGGCCACAGCCCGCACGAGGCGCACGCCGTGCACGCCTCGCACGACGCGCACGACGCGCTCTACCGCCGAGACAAGGTAAGGCCGGGTGCGGGTACCGTACACTGCAACTGTAAATCCGAACGCGTTGTCGCATCGCGGGTTTCTAGTTCAGCCCACATATGGACTTGTTTTAACGTACCGCTGGGCTGCCGTATTCTCAGCAATGGTCGGAACAAATTGCTTAAGTTTATATTTAATATAAGAAAAAGTATGTTCTAATTTCTGTGAATACAGGCAGTGTCGTACAGCACGGGGTTGGAATTGTCTCCGCGACCTCGCACCTACCTGGGTGTGTCGCCGCGTGTCCAACATGCTGCCCCGCCTCTCCCGGTGCTGCCCACACCTACTACCCCACCCACGCAGCGCGGCAAATTGGATAAGAGTCACTCGACCCCGGCGTATGACTTTGATGGCTCTCCCCCGGACGCGCACCTCGCCCCGCTCACCTCGCAAACTATCCCTGAATCTCCTACGACTCCGACCGAGAGCCCTTCGATAGCCACCTCCGAGAAAGCGGGTCAAATTCTAGACTTTAAAAAGTCCAGTTGCCAAATTGGCGAAGCGATACTTCACCAGCGTAGTAAAAGAGGAGCCACCGGCGAGGAACTTGACGAGCCGCCGGACGAAGAGGAGTCAGAGGGACAAGATACACTAGAGACCTTTAATCCTGTGGTTGTGGAGGGACGCAATCATGCTTTGATTAAGGTTCTCGTTGACGGTGACGAAATAAACCCATTAGAAGTTCGCGCCGGAGACAGCAGCCCAGACTGCAGCCCAGACTGCAGCCCAGCTTGTGTGACGCGTGCCGGAGTACCCAGGTATGACTTAATGTTATTGATTGTTAGGGATATATATCGTTTATCAACACCAGGAGGGTGGTTTGTACGTTCATTAATATTAACAGACTAGCACCACCGAGCACTGCGGAGCGATACTTACCACTGGAGCCTCAATCGCAGCCGGCGACCGCCGAGCGGCGAGCCCTCAACCCACAACCGCTCATTGAGTCGTGTGCAGCGCCGCAGTTGCACGCGCACGGGCCCGGGCGCGCACGCGCCATGCCGGTCCGGGACCCGCCCGCTCCGCTCTCTAAAATTAGTATGTTATTTACTACATGATCATTTAAATGCACGAGACGCTTGTGCGGTTACCACGCGTATGTATTATGGTATATTTGTCAGTGGTAAATATTCTTATTTTTATTTAATATAAATTTTAAGAAGTAAGTATAGTATTCTAGCTGTATTTATGTGATTGCAGGCGCGTTCACGTCGCCAGTAACCTCTCCGCTGTCGCTAGAGGTGCCGACGTACCACGCGCGTCCTGCCGCACCTGTGATCGTCTCCACCCCCGCCACTCCATCCGCCCTGGCGCCGCGCGTCACGCGGGATGCTCAGGTGGGAAGTTTTCGTTGTAAGCTTGTCGGATAAATGAAAGTTCAAGACCTGAGCACAACGAAATATTTCAAGATACTAGTATCAATCGAGATCATATTCATCGAATACACTTTATTCAAAGAGTTCCTCGTCAGGTAGAGTGGCGGGAGGTAGAGCGCCGCTGGGCTCCAATGAGGCGACGTGTGTGATTCATCATATGCACGATCGCATGCACTGTGCCAATGGGGCAGCAATTATTTCGATTTAAAGGTTTTATACTTGATTTTAAGGATTACGAAAATTGCGCAGGGCTCGCTTGTGCGACACATAACGAAACACGACATTCGGTTGGTGTCGTGTGAGCGACGGGCACTGCCGCCCATCAACGGCGAGGCGGAGCCGCCGCAGTCCCCGCCCACTCCGGCGCCCGTGTCCGCGCCCGTGCCCTCCTGCACGCCCGGAACCGCGCACGCCCCGCGGGCTCTCTTCCCCTCTTCCAAAACACGGAGCCTTAAAAAGAAAAATTCAATATTAGTCAGTAAGTTGTACATCAGCCGTTTGTTTGCGATGTTTAAAAAACTAATTAAATGATTTCTTAAATTAATTAATTAGGTTGACTTTGAAGGTTGTGAAATATTGATGTTATGACCATTCTCAGAGCGGCGCGAGGTGCCGGCGCGCACGGTGGCTGCGCGGGGCGGCACCGGCGGCGGCGCGGCGGGCGGCGGCGTGTGGCAGCGCGTGCGCGCGCTCCGCCCAGCAGCCGCGCTGGGCGCGCCGGCACTTGCTGCTCGCGCACAACCTGCTGTACGCGTACCGGTCGCCAGAGGTACTACTCTGTACTATTCTCTTTTACGACATTTTTTTAAGCAATTTAAAAGCAATGGAGAGTTAGTTCAGGTATGGCGACTGGTGAGTGGACATTCGTGTCGTCCGGTCGCTGTACTGTACATAGTTTGTACAAATTAAGACGAATAAAAGAGGTTGCGGTGGGCCGATGCAGGGTCACCGCGCGGACTGTATGATCTACCTGGAGGGATTCACGGTGTGCGCGGCGGGAGAGGTGAAGTCGCGCGCGAACGCGTTTAAGGTGTACCATACGGGAACCGCGTTCTATTTCGCGTGCGACTCGCGCGACGCTATGCTGGCCTGGATCCAGCTCATCCACCGCGCTACACTGCTGCCCTCGCTGCTGCCTGCTAATAATGTGAGCTCGATACCTTGTATTACTTTCTTATCTTTGCTTCAACTTATTGTTCTATGTATTATTGTGCTATCTCAAGGCGTCTATTTGTGCAGCGGCATTGCGTGTGTTCCGAGTGAAAGGCATTGGATATTATAGATAATAGTGTGCACGGAAAAAAATCTCGGCACTTCTTCACATCAGACTTGTTATTGAAGATAATCCCATCGCTGTTGTAAAAAATCTGTCGATGTCAGATAAACTACACCTTTAATTATATCGATTTCTTAAAAATTTAATAAAATTCATCCAGGAGGTATAATAAATATTGTAATCAAATATCGTTCACAGACTGAGCACTACAAGCAGTTTTCGGAAACTGAATATTCGGATACGGAATCTGACACCGAGGGACTGGAGACGCGCGCGGAGCCCGCCGAGAGGGACAAGGATAGGGACAGGTCGAAGTTCGGCTCGCTGAAGAAGCTGACGCATCGCATGCATCGTAGCGAGTCGCAGGAGAACGTTGGCCACTCATCGACGAGTCTGGACAGAAAATACCTTCGGTTTTTCTCCAGGAACAAGAGCAAGGACGAGACTAAGGCGAATAAAGTAAAAAAATACGATTAACTTTTAACAAGTTATTAAAATACTTACCTCTTTGTCTGTTATATTCTACATTCAAGTTAAATCTTAACGGTATCTTTTCTCTATATATTTTATTCACCATCGAGATTAATTATGGCAGATGTTCTGCCTGTATCCATACTGCGCTTCTCGGGGTGAGAACTGCATAAAACTGATTCATTGTCTGGCGACCTCATATTATAATTGTAAGTTTTGATCAATATTGTCTGACAACAGTTTACAATAATCTCATTGAAGCATTGAACTAACGCGGCTGCGCGTTCAGCGCGCTTGGTTACAAATCGCCGCTGCAGTGACAGCCTTCCTAATGTTTCCTCTTTTACTTGTGTCAATAAACACCTAACTACGTGCGTTTCAGTGAAACTAGCGGGGTTATTTGCAGGCGAGTCCTAGTCGCGCTGTGCTCGAACCGCAGCCGCAGCTGCAGCAGCAGCCGCAACAGCAGCCGCAACAGCAGCAGCAGCAGCCGCAGCAGCAGCCGCAGCAGAAGCCGCAGCAGCAATCACAACAGCAGCCGCTACTGCCGCCGCAGCTGCAGCCGCGGAACGTACCCGTCGTCAAGAAGATTCCCAAGCCAATCAACTACATCCACGCGTCTAACCCCAACCTATTGGACTTCGAGAAGAGCGACTTTGTCACTAAGCCTGCAATACAGGTGCTCAGCTATTACTACATTGAATACTGGTACTGGATACTGGTAAGTCTCGTTAGAGACTAAGTTGGTACCATTGGAACACCTGTTACTAGTGCCAAACAGTATTTTGCAAACGTTACTATGTTCTGGTTAAACTGATGCTGTAGCTAATATAGTTACATGAATTCTGAGACTTCTTATATTTTCCGTATCGAGACGAAGAGCGCAATTTGTAATAAATCAAAATTGTCTTGCAGTCGGTCTGTTGTCTCACGCTGGTGATCTTCTACGTCACTATGAAACCCTGCAACTGACCGTGGCTTTATCCCATCAAATTTAGGCATCAGCCAATATTCAGTCTTTCCATTAATTTATGTATTATACCCCTCGGTTTGTGTGGCTCGGTTCTTTTCATTTTAAGGAATCTTTGTCCATATTCCTTACAATTCATCGTTCCACCCAGATCATTCTGCGATCATATGCTGTGTAGGACTATAGTCTCCGCCATAGTAGACTCTGGGTCTCTCAATGATGTACCACATAATTATGATTACTCAGGCAAGATATTGAAAACAAACGGACTGCTTGCTTACGGAGACTATCAAATTTCCAGATTCTCTGTTCACTCCTCTCTAGATGGCGCGCAACGCTCGAACAGAGCAACTCATCATCATTATCATCATCAGCCGATAGACGTCCACTGCTGGACATAGCCCTCCACCAAAGATCCCCACATTGATCTGTTCCACGTTGCTCGCATCCAGTGGATTCCCGAGATTCTCACCAGATCGTCGGTCCACCTCGTGGGAGGCCTCCCAACACCACGTCTACCGGTACGCGGACGCCACTCGAGGACCTTACTGCCCCATCAGCCGTCAGTCCTTCGAGCAATGTGTCCATTGGGACTTGAAGTCTTTTGAGCTATGTAGGCGACCTTAGTTCTTCGGCGGATCTCCACATTTCTGATTTGATCACGCGGAACAAGTCACACAACGGCAATATATTACTTATTGTCATGAGAGTATCGCTCATTTTTTAAGAACTCTGTTCGCTTATGCGTGGACTTTAATAAAAATTAGACTGCTGTTGCCAGGTGCCTAAGCGTAAAGTGCAGAAGCCGGACAGTTTGGTGGGATTAGTGACGTTGGAGCAGTTCATGCTGCAGCGGCAAGCAGAGGAACGCCAACAGGCAGCGGCGGGCCGCGTGCGCCGCGACGTAAGCAATCGTCAATTATTATTAATAATAATATTTATATCTTATCACTGATGATTAGGTTTTAATATAACCTAGCTTTGTAGGTCTTTGTTGCTAGAGACGGTTTACGTAGGTACTACCGCAGCGCCTATTTGTCGCCAAACAGTAGTGCGCATTACTGTCTCGGAAGACACCCAGTAACTTCATTAGCTATAACCCCCTTCGTACTCCGGTACGAAGGGGGTTATAGCTAGTGAAGTTACTGGGGTAACGAGAGGTGTCAAGGCGAAAAGTACAATATGGTGTTGTCTATTTTTAATTTAATAAGTGACTCCACTGGTGGCACGCACTGTCCATTCAAACCACGGATCTTACAAAAAGAAGATAAAGTTACATATTAATCGGCGTGGTGCGCAGGAGTTGCACAACCAGCTGGGCCGCATAGTACCCGACGTCATCTACGGTGAGGTGCGCGACGCCAAGCGTGACGACATGCGGGAGGACACGCGAGAGGACAAGCGAGTTGGCGACGGGTGAGGTTCATATAATATCTATTGCACTTAGTGCTAATAAATCATTTTGTTAGCTGCGGGTTGTCTCAGACGACATTGCGTTTGCGACACTGCATACCGTCACATTACGACACTGCATACCGTCACATTGCGATATTGTATACCGTTACATTGTCACACTGCATACCATCACGATGTGCCTGCAGTTCAGCTTTTTCTTTCAATGTTGTGCAGCAATAGGTGTAGTTGTTGAATGTGAAGCTGTAGTCCACTGTACAAAGCTAGGAATTTATCGCAGTCATATAAATGTACGCATGCCTTCGGGACTAGCTTATTGCGCAGTGAATTGCTTCGTGATTATTGTTATGTGCATGCACACCACCAGCCGAGCGGTGTAGTGTACGTCATGTGACGCGGTGTTGTTCCGCCGCAGGTGCGAGAGAGGCGCGTGCGCAGAGAGCCGCGGCGACTGGCGCGATTCGCTGCGCAGGAACGACAAGGTGACGTTACGGGTTTTAAGTTATTAGCGCGCGGGTGGCGGGCTGTAATGCCTCTTTGGCGAGCTTGTTAAAGATCAACTTCGCTTTCAATTTAGTTTCTTCAAGTTGTCTTCGTTGCTTATTAGTCCAGTCCGCATGGGTCATGAACCAGGTGACTTACAACGCGTAGACTTTACCATTCATTGAATACGGTAAACATTAGGAGCGTAGACAAATGCATCAACAGTGCAATGGGTGAATGGGTGGACAAACTTTGTAGACATTTACGGATCTTTTTGACCATTTCTTTAACGTTTCATTTGTTTAAAGCAAATATTTCTGGCGATTGATTTGAATTGATACTGATGGTCGACGTTGCAATTGCAGGTGCATTCGGGCCCCCGGCCGGCGCCCGACAGGTGAGCGGCCATCGGCTTACTTTCGTATTCAACTTGGCGAAGAACTGAATTGGAAATTCATCTGGTGCTGAACGGTGCACCAGCTATGTGCATATCGCGCTTACGACTTCAAGATATGCATGAAATGTTACATAACATAATTTTTAATGTTTAATACCACCGTTAGAACTAGGGGAGCACAGGCGCTGCCGCGGAGTCCGCTTGGACAGACTGCTATTGCCGGAGGGCACCTCCGGCGAAGACAGTTCAGGCTGTATATTGGCACTCAGTTCGTGACTAGCAGACTGTGAATACACGAGCAACGGGATTATATTTGTTGAGTTATCGATGCACATGGCTAACGTAAACAACACTAAGCTCGCACCCGGTGATAAGTGACGCCATGATCATAGCTATGTGACGCTTGGCAAAGGTTACCACATCACATCGCACAGGTCAAACAAAGACATATCGCTAGTGGTGCCGTAACTAAATTACTGGCGTAATTTTATGTATGAATAATCAAGATTAAAAAATAAGGGCGTACACGCAAACGCAATAATTATGGATCATTATTAATATTACTTCAGCTTACAGGTCACGTGAAGTATATTGTTACTTGCACTTCTCCGCTACTGGCGCTGAAGCTAATCTTACTTATAAAATTATATAATCAGTTGTACAACACATTATTATCCAATACGTCGAGCTTCATTAGAAATAATTTGGTTTACCAGATGGGTAACCAGCGGCGGTTCCGATGCGGCTGCGAGCGGCGCAGCGGCTGCGGGCGGGCCGGGCGTGTCGCGGCTGCGGCTCATGTTCGGCGGCGTGCGGCAGGTGCGTTGTGTCTGTTAACTTTGATATTTTGACTTCGGATGTCAATGTGTGCGTGCTCGCGATGTCGTAAAGTGCGTCGCGTGTGTTGTGCAGGACAGCGGGCGCGGCGCGTACCCGCACCTGCAGTGCCCGCCTACCTTCCAGCCGGAGAGCTACTCGTTGGCGCACGCGGCGGCGCGCCGTCCCGCGCGCACCGCCCACCACGGCCACCACGCCCACTCCGCTCACGCCGCGCGCTCTCCGCGCGACTGACGTACAGGTACTGCACGCGCACTGAACTAGCGAATGATTATTTTTAAAGAAAGATGTACAGGTACACTTATTTGGCAGGCAACATCAGAAATGAACCGCTTCTACCTTAACAGTATTTTACTACATTATGTTAAAAAGAACAGCAGGGTAATTTAACACCATAATTTAAGTAAAAAAAATATTGTGGCAGGTTCCATGTACAAATCTGAACATACGCATACATGCAATGAAATAATTCCATTGAAGATATCCATTGTATTCCAGACGATAGGTCTTGCCTCTAGTTGTTAGAGATGGCCGTGCGTCCGCCGCGCACAGCTGCATCCGCCTACCTGTTACGGATGTATGCAATTAATACGTGCACCAATAACTGCAGTCGCTTCGTCCGCAGAAGGCAGGGGGCGCGACCGGGCGGAGGGTGCGCGCCCGAGCCGCCGCCTGCGCCCACGCGACGGATGTGGAGACGGGTGAGAAGATGCGTGCGGCCCTCGTGTACCCACGGCGCAATGGTTTCAATATAAACAAAAGGGTCATATCAATGTTAATATTAAGACAAAATTCATCGAATACATATTTTGAGTTGTTGTTCGTGCAGCAACCGACCGATGCGTTCCATTGGTACCAGTCATTGGCGTAGCTGGTGCTGCTGGTACGGCTGGTGTCCCTCACGCCGCAGGTTCATAACAACCGTATGGAGTACACTTATGATCGTGTGAGAGTGAGGTGACACCTCTCAGACATTCCATCCCGTGACGCGCTGCGATGTATTCAACAGCTATGGCCACCACCTGGTTCTGATTGTCTTTTAATAAGCTGTCTCGTTGTGTATGGAGTATGTGAACGTGTATTTGCAGTACCAAGCGGCGCCCGCTCCCGAGCACGCTCCCGCGCCCGCCGGCAGCGCACAGTAAAGTCTACTGCCATACAGAGACCTAACAATATATGTATAAATAAAACTTACTTAATATGTCTTTACATGTAGTGAAAGAAAACAGTCGAGTCGCACTGAAAGCGGAGTGCGCACGCTCGTGTGCGTGCGTGTGCGCGTGCGCACTCTTGCGGGGCTCCATTCTAAACATTGTTTCAAAAATATTTATGTCACTGCAGAGAAGTTATTTTTATATTCTCATAACTCGTCGTCCATTTGTGGTACAAATATTTAATAAATAGAAATGATAGCATTTTACTTGTTGTATACATTTTGAGTGCAACTGTTCGATGGGTGCGCGGCGGGAAGATCCGCGCTGGGCCCGCGCGCGTCCCCTTCGCGTCCCCGCGATTGTACCACCGATCTCCCCACCCCTGCCCCCAATGGTTTATTGAATCAAGTTCATACGATTACATTTTGCTAGAGTCGGACGTGCTCGCGGCGCCGAGGTCTCGCAGAGCGGGCGCGAGAACACTTTAAATGTATGCACCAGTGTATTGTATTCGTGAAGCGCGTCGTCGCCATAAAAGAGAATGCCAAACTAGATAATTATGTGTCTTTGTTTTTGTTAATGTTTTACCGAAATGTAAACTACTAGAGGCTCCTAGCGGGGATCCAAACAATGCAATCGTAATATATAAATACATTTTATACAAACGCTTATTTGTATTGTTTTTCTTTTATGCTGCTGTGAACAATTGTGCTCCCGCTACACTCATTAGTAAGTTGAATGTTAAAATAGGTATAAATGATAAATGAAAGCGCCGCTAGCGTCTGCTGCCTGTTGAACCTCAAATAAACAAATAGGCGAAATTACAAATACAATCGATTATTAAACAAGCAGAAGTTTCACAGCAGTGCAACCAAGCCGCTAATGAGATTCCTCGAGTCTAAAGTCGGGGCAGCACGGGCCTACGTTTACTAGGTACAGAAAAGTATAAGGCCGAGCATAGTGTTGACACGCGGTACCTCGCCACCAGAAATAATCGCTTTGGAGAGTCGATGGATATGCAGGTTATCCAGTAAATCCTTCCTATCCTAAGTCCACGAGTAAATGACAATGTAGCGTTTATAATTTTTTTTTTGGCGACTCTACACTAAGGCAGTGCTGAGGCAGCTAATAATAAAATCTACTGTAAGTATGCGACGTGTCCACCTGCGTTGCTCCTCAGCATCCAAACAACGACAGCATCACCCGTCCGGATGTATTTCCGTCCAGTGCTGCGTATGCACCGTCAAGTAGCTGCGGTACCGCCGCGTGCGGCACTCTGCAGGTTGTAGTAAGGAATTACGTCTGCCAGAAATCTCCGCAACAACTGCAGTGGTTGGTTACCCTGGGAGACGAGGTCGGCGGGCGCGGGACGGGCTGGGTCCGCCTGCCAATCACAATCCCCGCGGCTTTAATCCATATTAAATGTTGTTTCCTCTCTTGGACGTTTTCACAACTGAAGTTGAAAGGTTAAAAACAATTAATATGTTACTTGCAGGGACATAGGTAAAGTAAATGCCCGTGACTACGCGTCCGCCGGGAGTGGGGAGTTGGCGTGGGGGTGGGGGTGGGGGCGCAAGCTAGCTATTTTTGTATAAGCACACTGTTCTGTAGAATAATTACTAAACCTATTTAATTTAGAGGCAAAATATTTAAAATTTTTCTAAATAAAAAATTTACCGCAGCTTCTATTTCAACCGACTAACAGTACTGCGCTAATACTACTGTGTTCCGGATTTGGAGGCAGTTGAAGGTAGTGAAATTGTGAAAAGGTGCGCGCGTGTGTGCGCGCGCGTGAGCGTGTGTGCAACTGATATAGAGCCGGTGTCCATATTTGTTTGTTTCACGCAATAACTGGAAAAAAAAAAGGTAACTAAATAAAAATGAAACTTTAATAGTGCTGTAAAATGTTTACGGTAATGATCTTTCCTATAATTACAACAACCTATAATATGTTTAGTTAACGCGCGTCCGCCGGGAGTGGGGAGTTGGCGTGGGGTGGGGGTGGGGGCGCAAGCTAGCTATTTTTGTATAAGTGCAACAATGCAAGAGTACACCTCTGACCACAAGTGTGCCCCAGTCCTCCCAACCATCGGCCTCTACAGGCCCTATTCACTTACATCGAGCCGGCCTTCGATGCTCGAGTAGAATTGCCAGAAAACAAAAAAAAAAAAAATCCACACAATGTGAAAATCCGCCGTCAGATAACTACAGTCCGAGTAGTACACTATTTTAATAACGTACCGGATGACCTGACCTGTAAGAGTCGTTGAGTGCGTTCGCTCACTTTGTGTGTGTGCGTGCGTGAATGCGTGCGTGCGTTTGTGCGTGCAACACTGCGTGGTTGCATTACACGCTTGTGGCTAATGCATTCAGGTTACCTTAAACATCGGAAACTTAATATGTATTTCTGTTGCTTGGCGACCCATCCATCGGTGGTGTGGTGACGCTGGCGCTGGTACGGAGTGTGCACGGGTTATCTCGTCCATAGAATTATCAGTTCTCATAATAAAATGAGTAAATTAATGTTTTGATTTTTTATTTACCTACGAAGTGAATATAAATAGAGAAGTGATCGCGCGGGCCGCGCCCCTATCACCCTTAAACCCATACAGGTCATCCAAAACCGCTTCACCCGGAAGGCGACGGGTGCGGAATGGTACCAACGCAGTATCGACCTGCACAGCGACCTCACACTTCCTTCGATAGCACAATTTATGCAAGATTGTGCTATCTACCATTTCGCTAAGGCGACACATCTCTCGAACCCACTAATAGGGCAAACGGTGAACTACGTCCCGATCTCCGATGCCATTAGTAAGAATCAACTTCCTCGGAACGTGCTTCCGCTCCACATCGATGCAGAGGGTCGGCCCGACAGGCACGACACTCCCACCAACGACACAAACACGGCACCCAATCGTAATGACACCAAACACGTATTCAACACATTTCGGACGCGCTGGTTGCGGCGCCCGTCAGGCTCGCACACCGCGCACACAAGTCACACCCGGGCGGACCACACCGCCC
Source organism: Troides helena (assembly GCA_029286815.1). Taxonomy (NCBI): domain Eukaryota; kingdom Metazoa; phylum Arthropoda; class Insecta; order Lepidoptera; family Papilionidae; genus Troides; species Troides helena. The sequence goes on from JAGSMV010000046.1 coordinate 194,126, forward strand.
TCGTCTCGTGTCACAGGCCAAGGTGATCGGAGGACGGGCCCGAGCCCCACTCCGATGACCTCATAGGATTGCCGCCATCCGACGCGCACCGTGCGCGTCTTAAATTCATATATTATATATATTTATCTATGTATATATTTAAGTACACGCCTTTCTCTTCCCTCACAGCACTATCCTAATCTTCAACCTTTCCACATCCAATATCTTCTCATCTTTCTTCTCCCCCTCATACATACTACTTTATCTACATATACAGGGTGTCTGGTGGCAGATTTATGTTTTCAAATTTAAATAAAAAATAATATGTTTGACATATAATTTTACTAAAAGTATTAAAAGATAGAGTACAAATGCGGATTTCATTTTTTAAAGATAATGTCATCGACACACACACTGTTCGAAACGGAGCCTTGTATTCGGTGCCACACGCTGCAGTAAACTTGGTTCAATTGCGCTGATTTCTCGCCGAATATTTTCTTTAATTCCACAACAGTTCGCGGATTGTTGGCGTAAACTCTCTCTTTGAGGTAGCCCCACAAAAAAAAATCCATTGGAGTTAGATCGGGTGACCTCGGTGGCCACGGGATGTCCCCAAAGCGACTAATCAGTTTTTGAGGGAGATTTTCTCGCAACAAATCCATCGAAGCTCTGGCCGTGTGTGCGGTCGCACCTGTACCGCATCCTGTTGAAACCACGTGTGTGATGAGAATGATGAATGAGCTCGCAGGTTCGGCAAAAAGAAATTCGAAATCATGAGCCGATAATTCTCACCATTGAGATTCGTCGCTTGGCCCCGTGCATTTTCAAAAAAAAATGCTCCGATTATCCCATTCGTGGATAAAGCGCACCAAACAGTTACCCTTGGGCAATGTAATGGTTTTTGGTGCTTCAGTCGAGGTTTGCGAGTTCTTAGAGCCCAGTAACGGCAATTTTGGGTGTTGTTCTTGTTTACGTGTCCGTTTAAATGAAAATGAGCCTCGTCGCTCCAAAAACTGGAATTCACAGTGCGAAAACGCTTAAACATGGTTTCACAAAAAAATTTGCGTGACGCAAAGTCATTTTTTTTCAATTCTTGAATGATTTGAATTTTAAAAGGATGAAACTTCATATCTTTTTTCAAAATTTCATGCACGCATGCTCTTGGAAGTCCCAGTGAAGCTGCCCTTTTCCGTATCGAAAGTCGTGCATTTTCACGTAAACTGCGTTCAACCCGTTCAATGTTTTCGGGGGTCCTTGACGCTCGACTAGGTCCTGGCCGTGGTGTGTTCATAGCCGAAGCAGTTGCGCGGAACCTCTCCACCCACGAACGAATTAAATTCACACTCGGCCCATCGCCTATCCGTCGAATATTGAAATGTGAACAAAACTGTCGGCTGTCGGAGCGAGTACGTAAGAATCGTTACTCTTGAAAAATGCTTCAATTTCGAAAAAATGCGCAAAATTTTATGCTGTCGCAACATCAAAATACCTTTGCGCCTCCGTCTACTATAATGCTATATCTGGCCCATCCTTCTATACGGATGCGAGGCCTGGACAATAAAAGAAGACCTCAGAAAACGTATAGAAGCGTTCGAGATGTGGGCATATAGGCGCATGTTGGTCATAAGCTGGACTCGGAGAGTGACAAACGAGGAGGTTCTACGACGAGTCCACCAAAAAAGGGAACTTTTGCAGACCATCAAGATGAGAAAAGTATCGTATCTCGGCCACGTGCTCAGGCATGACAGATATGATCTCCTCCAACTCATCTTGATGGGAAAAGTTGCCCGTAAAAGGAGTGCTGGTCGTAGAAAGAAATCATGGTTACGCAACATCCGAGAGTGGACGGGAACTGCGAGTGCCGCCCAACTATTTCGCCTCGCAAGAGACAAAGTTAAATTTGGAGAACTGACCGCCAACCTTCGCTAGTCGGAGAGGCACCTTAAGAAGAAGAAGCGAACGCGCGATGCTCACCTGACCACTGCGACATCGTGACTAAGAAATCCGCACGATCGGTGATTCTAATGACACCACCTTCACTGCACCCATACATACATATATATCACGCCTCGTTCCCAGCGGGGTAGGCAGAGACCACCTCTCTCCACCTGCTACGATCCTGGCACACCTCTCTCGCTTCCTCCACTTTCATAAGCGTCTTCATGCACGCTCGTCGGTTGCGCACTGCACCCCCGCACTGTTTATAACTTATTGAGATATTCGTTTTTTAAAATATAAATCTGCCGCCAGACACCCTTTACTAGGTGTACCGGTATGAAGTGAGCGTCAAAATACAAATGTCTCGATAGGGAACATTTGTTTTGAACGAGACTTTTTTTTTTTTGTTTATTTGCTGTGACATCTGTGAAACATATTTAGTCTACATCAAGTCATTGAACAGATAACATCATATTTATTCATCGTGTTAAAAATGTCGAATTTTGTACCAGAAAGTGATGATTCGCGGAAAGCATAAATTTTTTGTTTTCATTTGAAGAAAAGTGCTGCAGAGTCGCATGCGAGTCGAATGCTTGTCGAGGCATATGGTGATCATGCTCTATCAGAAGACATGCAAAAGATGGTTTCAACGGTTCAGAAATAATGATTTTGATGTGAGAAATGAAGAACGTGGAAGATCACCAAAAAAGTTTGAAGACGCCGAATTGCAAACGATATTGGATGGAGATGACACTTTGAATCAAAAGCAAATGGCAGAAATGTTAAATGTTGCACAACAAACAATTTGTGACCGTTTAAAAGCTATGGGAAAGATCCAAAAGTGTGGAAAATGGGTGCCACATGAATTGAATGAATTGACAGATGGAAAACCGAAAAAAACACTTGTGAATTTTTGCTTCAAAGACACGAAAGAAAATCGGTTTTGCATCGGATTGTTACTGGCGATGAAAAATTGATTTCTTTTAAGAATCCTAAACGGAAAAAATCATGGGTTAATCCGGGACAACCATCAACCATCAACATCGACTGCAAAACCAGATCGATTCGGCAAGAAGACAATGCTGTGTTTGGTGGGATCAGAAAGGTGTGTGGTGTGGTGCACCACGAGCTCCTAAGCTCCCACCTGGTGAAACCGTTAATACTGATCGCTGATCGCTACCGACAACAAATGATCAATTTGAATCATGCATTGATCGAGAAACGACCAGAATGGGCCAGAAGACACGGCAAGGTAATTTTGCTCCATAACAATGCACCTGCACACAAAGCAAAACCGGTTCAGGATTAAATCAAAACACCTGGCTGGGAGCTGCTACCTGCTACCTGCTACCCCACCCGCCGTATTCACCAGACTTGGCTCCTTCCGACTACCATTTGTTTTCATCGATGGGACACGCATTGGCTGAGCAGCACTTTGGTTCCTACGAGGAGCTCGAAAATTGGGTGTCTGGTTGGTTTGCTTTAAAAGACGAACAATTTTATTGGCGTGGTATCCACAAATTGTGTAGAAACGTGGTCACAATGTGACAAAACAATGGCCAATACTTTGAATGAAATGTTTTTTACTTTCCTATTAATAATTAGTGTTTTATTTTTACAAAAAGTATGGTAAGTACAAGATAAGAGATACTATGTTCACGACCTACTTCAGAACATTGGGTAAACGTTTTGTTGCTGGCGGTGACTGCAACGCTAAACATACCTTCTGGACTTCGCGAGTGACAACCACTCGCGGTCGGGCGCTGAAATCATGCGTCGACATAAACCAACTTACTACCTTTGTCATCAGGAGAGCCAAATAACTGGCCCAAAGATGTGCGCAAAAAACCGGACCTACTAGACTTCTTTGTGACAAAAAATATATGCAGCATGTATATGAGCATCGAATCATGCCTAGACGGTTCATCAGATCATACTCCTGTAATTCTAACAGTGAGCCTAACTATAATTAACAACGAAACCAATAATAAAGTAGTAAGTAGTAATAACAGCCCATTTACGTCCCCACTGCTGGGGCACAGGCCTACCCGCAATATGAGGGCGATTGGGCCATAGTCACCACGCTGGCCCAATGCGGGTTGATGACTTGACACACACCTTAGAATAAATTCTAAGTCATGTGCGGGTTTCCTCACGATATTTTCCTTCACCGTTTGTATCTCGCTGTTGTAACTAAAGTCCACAAATGTACATAACTTAAATATTAAGTCGTCGGTACATGCCGAGGTTCGAACCCGCGACCTTCGGAATGAAAGCCGCACGCTCTAACCATTAGGCCAGCGAGCTACTAACGAAACCAATAAGGATTTTTTAAGTAGCAATAGAACTGATTGGGATTCGTTTCGCGAATACATAAATTCGAACCTCAACTCTAACATATCCTTGAAAACCGAAATTGATATTGACGATGCCTGTCTTCATATAACTAATACTATACAATCTGCGGTCTGGATGAATACACCTGAACCCAATCCTCGCAGTTACTCTAATGTTCCTACTGAAATTAGACAAAAAATACAAGAAAAACGAAAATTGCGCCCTATCTGGCAAAATTCACATCACCTTCAAGACAAAACCGCCCTAAACCGTGTTATAAAGGAGCTTAAATTACTCTTACAAGACTCTGCCACTGAAACCGCACTAGCACACATAAACCAGTTGTCTTCGTCAGGTAAAGGAGAGCAGTCCTTGTGGAAAGCCACTAAACACGGTAAAAAACCTCAAAAATCTTTTCCTCCGCTCAGAAGAGGGTCCTCTTGGGCCAGAACGAATGAAGAAAAAGCAGATACGTTTGCTAGATATCTTGCTTTAGTGTTTCAACCAAACGAAGCCACAGATACGAGCGCTAAAACTGAAATTGATAAGATACTAAATCAAGACTTACAATTATGCCTTCTTTTGAAACCATTCTCCCCCAAGGAATTACTTAGAGAAATTAGTAATATGGACATAAAGAAAGCCCCGGGATTTGACTTAATCACGCCTAAAATCCTCAAAGAACTTCCAAAAAAATGTTTGGCGATGTTAGCAAGTGTCTTTAACGCTACGCTTAGAATAGGCTACTTTCCGGCTCTTTAGAAGATCTCACAGATCATCATGATCCACAAACATGGTAAATCAGTACACGAAACAGCATCATATCGCCCAATTAGCTTACTACCAGTCTTCTCGAATTTTGGGAAAAGTGTTTCTATCAAGACTGAAGCGATTAATCCAGGAAGCAGATATTATACCTGATCACCAATTCGGCTTTCGTCAACGACACTCTACGACCCAACAAATGCATCGTGTTTATAACACTATCAGACAAAGCTTTGAAGGGAAAGAATACTGCTCCGCCGCATTCTTGGATGTACAACAGGCTTTTGATAGAGTGTGGCCTAAAGGCTTACTATCAAAAATTAAGACTTATTTACCTCATGTGGTGTTCCCTATTCTGCAGTCCTACCTAAGTGAGCGTTTCTTTCAAGTTAAAGGAGATGCAAGATCAGCTCTCCACCAATGTCTTGCAGGCGTTCCACAGGGTTCAGTCCTGGGCCCCATATTATATAACATTTTCACATGTGACCTCCCACAGTCGCCCAATGTTACCTTGGCATCATTTGCTGATGATATAGCTTTCCTCTCCTGCAATCGTGACCCAAGTGTTGCTTCTCCACAGCTGCAGACACAGTTAAATGCTACTGCTAAGTGGTTCAAAAAATTGCGTGTAAAGGCAAGTACCTCCAAATCTCAACATATAACATTTGCCCTCCGAAAAGGCGACTGTCCACCTGTCACATTGGGTGAGGATGTACTGCCGCAGTCTGATCGTATAAAACACCTTGGATTCCATCTGGATCGCCGAATGACATGGAAGGAACATATCAGAAACAGAAGATATGCTATCAACCACCGTTTCCGCAACCTACTCTGGCTGTTGGGCAGGCAGTCCGCACTTTCTCTGCACAATAAGACTATGATCTACAGATCAATGCCCATGTGGTTGTATGGCATAGAAATCTGGTCCACAGCAAGCAAGACACACATTCAATGCAATCAGCGAGTTCAAAATAACATCTTACGCACAATTTGTGATGCGCCTTGGTTCATAAAAAACGATGAACTGCATGAATATCTGCAAATGCCAACTGTTACTGAAGAAATTCAGAATCACAAAAAAAAAGCACAAAGAACGTCTGGTTGACCATTCTAACCCGCTGGCCAACAATCTCCTTATACAAGGTGCAACCAAAAGATTGAAACGAGCTGACGTGCTTGACAATGTGTATATATTGTGGTGTTGACTACAATGCTCTAAAAGCTCCATAATAAACTGATCAAATCTGATTACTTCGGAGTCCTCAGTTTCTGCCTGGTGCAGGTATTCACGGGGCACGGTTGCTTCGGGAGCTACCTGCACCGGCGGAACTGTACGAATAGGACGGACGAGGCGTGCGACGAGTGTGGCCACCCGGTGGACACATCGTCCTACACTTGGCCGATTGCCTGCGATTGGGGGGGAGGGGGGACCGGGCCGCGCTCGTAGCGGCGATAGGGAGTGACCTCTCGCTACAGTACGGTAGTACGGTACAGTAGCGAGGCGTCATGGAATGCGGTATCCCGATTCTGTGACTGTTATGACGCAGAAGCGGGAGACCGAACGTTTCCGACAACGGGCGCCGAGGGGACAGGACGCGGTCGGAGCGCGATGACAGCTCACCGTCGCAAGGCGGGGCCGAGCGCACGACCGCCGAATGGCTTCTCGGCAGGAACCTGGCGCCGCGACCGACAAGGGCCGTCGGGCCGGCGCTCCCCTGGATTATTTGTTCTTAAATGAAACTATCAAAACGCTCTACTAAAAGGCAGCTTGCGGCGGAACACTTAACTTACATCAACACGCACGCACGCACTAACGCACGCATGCGCACACTAGAAGACCGATATGGTAAAAGTATTATACGTACTTATAAATCAAACTGTTTTTATTTATTAGGGACTGGTGCAATGTCGTTTTCTTACGCTAAATACAAACACATACATTTTAACGAGTCTTTATTTTTTAATCAATGATGTATTCCCATCATTGTCAATAACCTTGCCATCTAGTGAGTAAATTTTCAATCCCTTGATCGATAAAAAAATTACTGGTTTTTTTTTCGGCAAAAAATATCTAGAGATGGCATTTTGATATCATCCAATTTGCAAAATGTTTTGCCACTCTAAAAGTGCGTTGCAGCGCTCGGAATAAGTGGGAAAACTGATGGTGCAACATCGGGCGAATATGGTGGATGAGGCAGCACCTCCCACCCCAATTCATTAATTTTTTCTAGAGTTCGCCTTGCGCAGTGCGGTCTTGCATTGTCATGTTGGAGAATGACGCCTTTCGGTTGACAATCGCTGGCCACTTTTCTCAATTAAAGATTGATTGACTCGCTGCAATTGTTCGCTGTAGAGGCTCCGCAGTAACAGTTTCTCCAGGTTTCAGTAATTCAAAATGAACAATGCCGCGAATACTCCACCAAACACAATAAAAGCGCTTTTTGGGGTGTAAACCTGGCTTAGCAGTACCTGGAGAGGGGATTTCATTTGGAGAGAGCTACTACCTTTGCGTTTTGGGTTATCATACAGACCCATTTCTTCATCTCCTGTGATCAAGCGATCAAAAAACGCTTCTAGTAGTTGTGTCGTTGAAGTTGGGGGCTGCTGTATGTGATTGATCGAATAGTCTTATTCTGTTCGGACAGATCATGCGGGACCCAAACACCTGCTCTGCTTACTTTTCCAATCTGCTTCAAATGTTCTTGGATGGTCGACCAAGGTTTGTTGAGACTGTTTGACAATTCCTCGATCGTCTGACACGGATTTGCTTCCACTTCCGCCCTTAACACGTCGTTGTCTAACGCTGATGGTCTTCCTGATCGATACGAGTCGGAAAGATCAAAACATCGATTTGAACTTGAAAACCACCTTTGGCATTTACGAATGTCCAGTGCATTTGGATAAACATCGCAAATGTTTTTTTGGTAGCAACTGTTGCGTTATTTCTATGAAACTCAAAGAGCATGCAATGCCGGATGTGTACCTCTTCTGGTATTTGGCTGCTTATTTTACCCAAAATTACAAAAAAATTGTAATTCAATTGTCTATAAGTAAAGAAATCACTATAACCTCACAATGTCTTTGGTACGCCTCTGAACAAAACAATGAGCTGACAAATGACAATCAAGTATTGGCATGCGCAGAAACGACATTACTTCCGTCCCCTATTATATAATAAGTTTTAAATATTTTAAAACAATATTTAGTACTCTGTTAATTCCATATTACGTGACCACAGGTTGACGCAATAATTATTCTTTGTGGTAAGATTAATTATTTATATTACTTTGTGATCGTCTCGATTAGAGCTTGTTCTACGTTGTGTTTATACTGCAGTAATATTTAGTTCTTTTTAGGTTTACTTAGAAGGAAAGAATAAAGGCTAAGATAGTCTGATGCCGTTTGTGTGGTTTATTTCATTTCATACAATCCCTTCTCACACTTGTAAAGGTCTTCTCACATCTTGTTACCAATCCATCCAATCAGCCGGAAGACGTCCACTGCTGACAAAGGGCTCCCCCAAAGATTTCCACTCTGACCGGTCCTGGGCCACCTGCATCCACGAAGCTGCCAGCGACCTTGACCAGGTCGTCGGTCCACCTTGTGGGGGGTCTGCCCACGCTATTGCCTCTGCAGGCTGTGGCCGCCACTCTCGAGAACCTTTCTGCCCCAACGGCCGTCGGTTCTGCGAGCTATGTGCCCGCCTATTGCCATTACCTTTGCGACGGCGACCCCTTTCTCGAGCTATGTCGGCATCTTTTTTTGTTTTCCTGCGGATCTCCTCATTTCTGATTCGATCCCTATGGTTCCACATAGCTCGCTCCATCTTCCTCGGCAACGGCTTGCGGACAAGGCCCACAGTAAGCGGCCACGTCTCGTCTGCATGTCATCGCTGGCAACACACACTGGTCAAAGACTTGTCTTATATCAATTCGCGGTATATTGGACGAGAAGATATGTCTTAGCTCCCGAATGCTGCCCATCCGGAGTTGGATTCGACGAGTCGCCACGTGAAATTTTTAACGGGAGGGGTGCTTCACACCCCCTCCCGAATGAGCCCGGTCATTCGGGCGTCGTTCGGGGGGTCGTGGATGAACTGCAATACTTTATCCCGCGACCCCACGAACACGTGGATGAGAGTGGAATACCGTGTGAAGCTTTTTAGTCGGTTGGAGCCCGACTCTATCACCGACGCCGGCCCAATTTGGCGACGGGGTGTGCATTTCCGTTAGCATTTTGTTACACACGTTAATAAAAAAAAAATCGTTTTAGCTCGCGGATACCGGATCCGCGAGCCTTGAGTCCGATAGGCTGGTGTGGAGTAGAGTGTCACCTTGCCTCGCGCCGCAGATGAGTTTATGATGTATTATCACAAGGTATGCGGATGTACTTCATTCTTTCCTGACTGGGCGGAGGCGGCTGCCTGCTCTACGAGTACAGTCCGCAGCGCGCGCGGTGTACTTTCAAAGTTTGCACCGCTGACTTTTCAGTACATCCCCTAGTCACAAAGGGCTGAATCGCTTATGGGCTTAATTAGAGGCAAATAAGAGAATAATGTCTAGTTTATGTTGGATTTCCAAGGGGTCCCGGCAGGGCGGGTGCGCACCGTGCGGTGTGTCAGTGCAGTCCGGCGGGGATTCGACGTAAATCCGGCGGCGGTCCGGCGGGGTCGAAAAACAACCCCTATTTGAATTTATAAATGTTTCATGAGCGAGCACTGTTACCCGGGAAAACATTACGCGTGATTGTCGCTTAACAAATTTTGATTCCTAACAGTAACAGTAACAGTAACACAGTAACCGCTGCACCACCAGTACCATCGAACTGCTGACGGGGCGGTGGGGGCGCGCGCGGGGTATACGATGTTGTTTTACAACCAATACAAACATTGTTCTCTCTGGAAACTTTTGACCACTTCTAAAACGCAGGCAGGTGAAACCAAGTGAAGAGTGGTGCGTGTAGCTCTGCGAACTACTAACGGCCGAGTGACACTCGGCGGCGAGCGCACGGCCAGTCGCACTTCCGGCGGGCCGGGGCGGCGGGCCAGGGCGGCGCGCCGAGGGCCCCGGTTCAAATGGGCAAAATACTATTTGGTTCCACCGAAAATTACGTGAAATATTAATTACAGCGTTAGTGACGTGTGTGCCGAGGAAGCGAAGGAACTATCATCACCATGCTGCCATCGGGTCCCTGCGCCCGCGGCGCCGCCGCAACTTGCTGCTAGTCCGACGTGAACCACTTTCTAGCGCTAACCGATCCGTCCCGCCTCCCCGCAAACCGGACACGGAACTAGATATTAACAGTGCAACTGCCTATTGCAATAAATTTGTCCGCGGTTTGTTTCGGCTTTCATTATTATGCGTTCATTTAGTCTCCATTCAATAACAAAAAACAATAACCTTCTATTCAACATTTTCGCGACGTCCGGCGCACCGCGACGTCCGGCGCACCGCGACGTCCGGCGCACCGCGACGTCCGGCGCACCGCGACTTCCGGCGCACCGCGACGTCCGGCGCACCGCGACGTCCGGCGCACCGCGACTTCCGGCGCACCGCGACGTCCGGCGCACCGCGACGTCCGGCGCACCGCGACGTCCGGCGCACTGCGACGTCCGGCGCACTGCGACGTCCGGCGCACTGCGACGTCTGGCGCACCGCGACGTCCGGCGCACCGCGACTTCCGGCGCACCGCGACGTCCGGCGCACCGCGACGTCCGGCGCACCGCGACGTCCGGCGCACCGCGACGTCCGGCGCACCGCGACTTCCGGCGCACCGCGACGTCTGGCGCACCGCGACGTCCGGCGCACCGCGACGTCCGGCGCACTGCGACGTCTGGCGCACCGCGACGTCTGGCGCACCGCGACGTCCGGCGCACCGCGACGTCCGGCGCACCGCGACTTCCGGCGCACCGCGACGTCCGGCGCACCGCGACGTCCGGCGCACCGCGACTGTAAGCCAAAAGGGCAACATGGGACAGCCTGTGATATCATAGCGCAAGGAAATTCTCGTCTGATCATAGTTTATGTAATATTCCAGTAAATTACCGGTAATGTGATCAATGTTGGAAAGTCACTCTTGTCAGCCTTAATAGTACACATAGATTTAGCCATTCAACGCAAAGTGGCGTTGTGGAGACATCCCGACTGGTGCAAGTTTGTTCCGAATTGGTTCGTGTCGTGATTTCGAAAACAAAACGTACGTTACGAGTAACAGAGGTCGATTTCCGTTTTTAATCATCGGTGCGTTTACTCTTTGCCTGGAACCAAATTGAGTGGATATTGACACAGATGTCGCGGCAGACGCTCCCAATCAGCTATTAAAACTTGACGTAATACCCAGTGATTCGCAGCAGCGCCTCACTTTGGCTCCGCCACGCGCCCTTGGTACGCAGGCCCCGGCACCACCTGCGCCGGGTACCCACCGCGGCGGCGCAGGGGACCTGCAGCGATGACTTCTGCCCACCCCACTTCGGCAACATTTAAACGGACGAGAGAGTACACAGGGATATTTGCTCTTTTCCTCATCATAATAATATCATGTATTTCGAATATGTTTCCACAGCTTCAGTGTAGTATAATATGCAATGAAGTCAGTCAAGTGCTGGAGAAGATCGCACTAGCATGGGTCTCTCTGCTCTTGTCGTGGTTTAAAACGACTTCCGTCGTAGGGCTGTTAGTCCACATGTGAAGGAATATACTGAAACGTTTGTTCGCGTTGTGCAGAAGGTGCTACGGCACTGAGCCTCGTGTACTGTATGCTTAACTGAATACTATGAAAATGGTTTTATTTGTTCTTAAATGAAACTATCAAAACGCTCTACTTAAAAGGCAGCTTGCGGCGGAACACTTAACTTACATCAACACGCACGCACGCACTAACGCACGCATGCGCACACTAGAAGACCGATAAGGGTAAAAGTATTATACGTACTTATAACCAACTGTTTTTTATTTATTAGGGGGACCGGAAAGTAATGTCGTTTTCTTACGCTAAATACAAACACATACATTTTTAACGAGTCTTTATTTTTAATCAATGATGTATTCCCCATCATTGTCAATAACCTTTTGCCATCTAGTGAGTAAATTTTCAATCCCTGATCGATAAAAATTAATTGGTTTTTCGGCAAAATATCTAGAGATGGCATTTTGGATATCATCCAAATTTGCAAATGTTTTGCCACTTAAAAGTGTTGCAGCGCTGGGAATAAGTGGAAATCCGATGGTGCAACATCGGGCGAATATGGTGGATGAGGCAGCACCTCCCACCCCAATTCATTAATTTTTCTAGAGTTCGCCTTGCGCAGTGCGGTCTTGCATTGTCATGTTGGAGAATGACGCCTTTTCGGTTGACAATCGCTGGCCACTTTTCAATTAAAGATTGATTGACTCGCTGCAATTGTTCGCTGTAGAGGTCTGCAGTAACAGTTTCTCCAGGTTTCAGTAATTCAAAATGAACAATGCCGCGAATACTCCACCAAACACACAAAAGCGCTTTTTGGGGTGTAAACCTGGCTTAGCAGTAATTCGAGGGATTTCATTTGGAGAGAGCCACTGCCTTTGCGTTTTGGGTTATCATACAGGACCCATTTCTCATCTCCTGTGATCAAGCGATCAAAAACGCTTCTGTGTTGTGTCGTTGAAGCAATAAGTTGCATGTGATTGATCGGTTAGCCTTATTCTGTTCGGACAGATTATGCGGGACCCAAACACCTGCTCTGCTTACTTTTCCAATCTGCTTCAAATGTTCTTGGATGGTCGACCAAGGTTTGTTGAGACTGTTTGACAATTCCTCGATCGTCTGACACGGATTTGCTTCCACTTCCGCCCTTAACACGTCGTTGTCTAACGCTGATGGTCTTCCTGATCGATACGAGTCGGAAAGATCAAAATTACCCGATTTGAACTTGAAAACCACCTTTGGCATTTACGAATGTCCAGTGCATTTGGATAAACATCGCAAATGTTTTGGTAGCAACTGTTGCGTTATTTCCCTTGCGAAACTCAAAGAGCATGCAATGCCGGATGTGTACCTCTTCTGGTATTTGGCTGGCCATTTTACCCAAAATTACAAAAAAAAATTGTAATTCAATTGTCTATAAGTAAAGAAATCACTATAACCTCACAATGTCTTTGGTACGCCTCTGAACAAAACAATGAGCTGACAAATGACAATCAAGTATTGGCATGCGCAGAAACGACATTACTTTCCGGTCCCCCTATTATATAATAAGTTTTAAATATTTTAAAACAATATTTAGTACTCTGTTAATCACATATTACGTGACCACAGGTTGACGCACACTATTCTTTGTGGTAAGATTAATTATTTATATTACTTTGTGATCGTCTCGATTAGGAGCTTGTTCTACGTTGTGTTTATAGTAATATTTAGTTCTTTTAGGTTTACTTAGAAGGAAGAATAGTTGCTAAGATAGTCTGATGCCGTTTGTGTGGTTTATTTCCTTATTTACAATCCCTTCACACTTGTAAAGGTCTTCACATCTTGTTACGGGTTTACAATATTTATTAATTCTTAAGACCCCGACACAAGTGTATAAGTTCGCATCCTCACATAAAAAATGTGGGGATGGCATACGGCTCCAGCAAACAGACCCCGCCGTATGCGGTGAGCGCCAACCAAATACTGCGCCCCCCGAAACAGGGAGAATTTAATTGGCCTCGGATCGCAGTCCACAGCAAGGTTTACTGGCGAACCAGTAGAAGAACACTCGGCTCATTGTTAGTGCGTAAGCACAAACTGTGATCAAATTGCGCGTGGCAACGTGAGTAGGCATCTCACAAGATACAACCGTAACCAGATATACAGTGTATGATCAGCGCACATTCCAGGATACATAATAGATATAAAGGGTACTCTGACCCAAAGATTAGTCCTTTGTACGAGCCACCACCTTCACTAGTCAGGTGCACTTGCAGACACATTGTAAAGTGTTGGAATTGACTTCACCACCAACTACGCAGTCAGCACGGATCGCAATCCGCGGAGTGCATTCGAGAGTTCATTGCTCACCTCATAAAATATATTAGCAAAGCGATTACATCGCAGCCCTGAGAGATTGTACTCCCACCAGCTATCACTGTTCATGAAGTAAATGCATAACTCCACCAACCACTGAAGTGGATACAGCCAATAAATATCATTTATTATGAGCCATCGGGCATAGAGTCTTTGTCGTTGAGTAAAATGTTGTTTTGATCAAGTTTGTCCCGCCCACTGACAACTCGCCACATATTTTAAAAGATGGGGCGCTATTGAGGCCTTTATTTGCAATTTCCATAAAATAGGGAGGGCAGACAGTCTGCAGCCCCGTCATCAAGGGACCCGAATTGGAAAAATCTAATATGATAAAGTGTCAAACCATAACGCAAGGCGCATCCTTCAAAAGTGACATGTAACCCAGCGGTCGTCGAAGACGTCGTGTCACCGAACTGCGACAGACATTCAATCAACTAACATCGGCGCACATCATCAAGAAAGGCGCACAAGACTTCACAGCAGACATCAATATCTTGCAAAAGTCATCAGCCTACCAGATACCTGTAAGACGCATCAGCTCAGTAACGATGCAAACGTCCCGATACGACAAGACGCAATATCAATGTTTGATAAGCATCGAGGCAGTAGCTCACATCCGCTTCCGCTACCTTAATCAACAAATATTATTAAACACGACGTATCATAGCGGCAAGCCACTAAGACGCCGAGTGCCCAAGTGTCATAGTGCCGAAGCTCTAAGACATGGTTCTGAGTATTTCAATATCACCGAAGTGTCATCTAACTCTCTTCCCGAACCAGAGTATAATCAAGTAGTTACTCAAATAACCACCAACTACACCCGGCTGGTATCCCACCTCCTCCACCAACATGATGTTATACGTTAACTTTGTCACGCACCACTGTACACGGTTTCAGATCCATATACTTTATAAATTTTATTTGAACTATTTAATACTTGATATATTTGTTTAGAATCATTAATTATATTTTTACAAATTAATGTATCTCGTTACAACTGCAAGCGAGCCCATGCTCCACTCCTGAAATATTTGTGAAGGTTTCCCGATGGAATTCTAGATAAAGAGCTTCGCATGTAAGTACTGCCTGGTTACTGCTCCATCATTCTGAATGCAACGCAAAATCCTCGCCGTCTAGTGTAATCAGCGGGCGCAGCGTTTGTGTATATTATTTCAGTGGATGCTGTGACCGCCGTGAACGTCCGACGGCGCAGCGATATTATTGCGAAAAGGTCACCCAGCGGTCGTCGGCGGCTTTGACTAGAAATTAACAGGAGTGACAAAAGTAGATAACGTACGTGTTCAGTAAGCGGTGACCGGCGGCGACACTCGGTGCCGCGTGACGTTGCGGCCGGCCCGCTCGCTGGCCCGCTCGCTGGCCCGCTCGCCGGCCCGCTCGCCAGCCCGCTCGCCGGCGACATCGCCTCCGAACAAACGCAAACATGTCCGCAATACAGTACAAGTTGTATAATAACCATAGAGCCCGCAGCGCCCGCGCCCGCGCCCGCGCCCGCGCCGCCTCAGCCTCCAATCGTGTACTTTTACAATTTTTCTGGGAGAGTAATCTAAGAGAGTGCCGGGGTCGCAACCCCCGCACACCCTCTCCCGCCGCGTAACCATTTATCACTTGTTATCATTTCCCGTTATTGTTTTCGACTTCAGCGGAAGTTGGAAAATGTCGGAGCATTTTCTGTATTTATTACGAAACATGAAATACCAATTCAAAGATGAAGATGGAGCAGCGGCTGGAGCCGAGTGAAATTACGTTTATCATCCTCTATTTGTTTTGTGAGAAAAATAAAATAAGCTCTCGATGGATGACCGGAATGTGGAGTACTTCCGCTGTGGGCGGGCAGGAAATTGAAAACAACTCATTCGTACTGGATGCCGAGACGCGGTCCCACGCGGGGACTGCCACGTGGCGCCACCAGCAACCAGCTATCAGCAACCAGCTACCAGAGTTCATTCACATTCGCATATTTACAACTACGCTTCAATCTAGAATACAGTAATGTTTACATACTACTGTTTGGCGGCAGAAATACGAATTGCGGTGGTGCCCACCTAGACGGTTTCTGGAAACAAAGACCTACCAACAAGTGGCGTGCGGCCGCCGAGCACCTACTCTTTTGGTGGAAGTGGAGGGCTGGAATCTTACTTCGTGTGCAGCAGATTTTGTATTTCAAAGGATACGTAAGGTTACCTGCTCAAAATTATACTACAAACGAGTTGCGGCGAGCGCGCACCGCCAAAGCATTCCGTTGTCATCATCAGCCGACAGATGTCCACTGCTGGACATAGGCCTCCCCCAAAGATCTCCACACCGATCGGTCCCTCATTGCTCGCATCCAGTGGTTTTCCGTGATTCTCACCAGATCGTCGATCCACCTTGGGGGAGGCCTCCCTATACCACGTCTACCGGTACGAAACTGAAACTTGATTCCGAGATGGAGATTAAAAGACAGCTCACCATGGAAGCTTTTGCCTCTCTGATGAGTGAAGACGAAAGTCGCCAAATATTTCTTAAATATTGTAGATTAATTATAGCCGATGCCATAGACGGAAATAAACAAATAGCAAGTATATGGAAGTAGATATTATATAAATAGGACAGGCTGTCATTTGAGAACAGACAAGTAATAGATATAATGTAAAATGTAGTAAATAGAGAAAATTTTTATTGAAATAGAATAAAAAAAAATTGAATAAGTGTTGTGAAACAAATAAAAATAAATAAATTAAATTAAAATAAAATTGTAACAAGGATAAGAAGAAGAAGAAAGAAGGAGGAAAATATGCAAACGGATGATTGTTTCAGGAAACGACGAGGCGACTGTCTTCACTTGTGAGAGGTATGGGAGACTGCAGGGTAGAAGGAGATAAAAAGTATGGGACGAAAGAAAGCAAAAGGATGGAAGAAGCGTATGCACTTATTACATACAGTTGAGTAATAGACTTTGCAACGATTTGCTACTTGCCGTTTCCATCGTTCGCGTGGCCCAGTGCGGGTCGGCTGCGCGTCCTGCCGGGCCGAGCGTCCAGACGGGCCGAGCGTCCTGCCTGGGCCATTCCACAGATGGAGTGGGAGAAAGAGACAATTCAGACGCCCACGATATGCCAATTCATTCGCTGATCAACCATGATATCATGCTTCTTCCGTTTCTTACGTTGCTTCTAATTTGTTATAAATAAATAAATAAATAGATAAATAAACAGTAAGACAAACGCGACGTGACGGCGCGAGTCCAAGATTTATTTGCATCAGTTAGAGAGTGCAGCGCGGACAAGTTTCCAAGTGTGTTAATCCTGATCAAGTTCAAAAGCGTGCCGACCGCCGCCGCGTGCAGCACATCTGTATAGCGCTTGCGGGGAATTTTGCCGGAACCAGTGTTGAGCGGCCGCGCGCCGAGTATATCCGGATGACGATCAGACCGATTCGTTGGGCAGCTGTTCCATGCGGAATGTACAGGCTTGATGCGTCTTTGGCCGGGGCATGGCTCCAAATCAATTCCATATAAAATTAAAAAAGATCACTCCCAGCGGAGGACTGGAGAGATTTTTGTGAAATGTTGCGGCGCGCCCGGCCGGGTAACTGTTTGTATGCATGCATGCAGTGAACAGCTCACTTGACATGCCCACTGCTGGGATTCGAAGGAAATGTTTAGTAAAATTGTTAATGCATGAAATTTTGTTGTATAAATTGTAATCAGAAGTTGCCACCGGGTGCATCGGTGGGGATAGGTGGAGGGTGGTGAGGTTTAAAGATACTCATTTTCATTTGTAATTGCCGGTGACAGGAGGCGGGCGCGGGCGCGGGCACGGGCGCGAGCGCGGGCGCGCACTGGAGCAGAGAGTTAACGCAGCAGATTCTCAATCGTTACATGAGGCTGGACATCAGACACATGCAGCCGCGGGCCGGCGCGCGGGCTCCCGGCTCACTCTGTCGCGCCGGATGCGCCGGCGCCGCCGTAGAAGTTCGGTGTATATATTGTACACATTGTTTATTTTATATTTTTGCAGAGTGAGGGAGTGGGGAGACTCCAAGGGGAGCTAATGAACATATTGTGTGTTGCGGTAAAATGTAATACAAAAATTCAAAGTATGTTATAGTGTTAGTATTGCACTTTACTAACTGCAACGCTCGCGCTAAGTGCAAGGTAACTGGATTCGAACCTGCAGCGCCGGCGGTGCGCCGTGCACGTGGCACGCTATACCGGCACACGCTGCACCGGCACACGCTGCACCAGCACACGCTGCACCGGCACACGCTGCACCGGCACACGCTGCACCGGCACACGCTGCACCGGCACACGCTGCACCAGCACACGCTGCACCGGCACACGCTGCACCGGCACACGCTGCACCAGCACACGCTGCACCGGCACACGCTGCACCGGCACACGCTGCACCGGCACACGCTGCACCGGCACACGCTGCACCAGCACACGCTGCACCAGCACACGCTATACCAGCACACGCTGCACCAGCACACGCTATACCAGCACACGCTATACCAGCACACGCTGCACCAGCACACGCTGCACCAGCACATCGCTGCACCAGCACGCTGCACCCGCACACGCTGCACCAGCACACGCTGCACCGGCACACGCTGCACCACCACACGCTGCACCAGCACACGCTATACCAGCACATGCTGCACCGGCACACGCTGCACCGGCACACGCTGCACCAGCACACGCTGCACCAGCACACGCTGCACCAGCACACGCTATACCTGCACACGCTGCACCGGCACACGCTGCACTGGCACACGCTGCACTGGCACACGCTGCACCACCACACGCTGCACCGGCACACGCTGCACCAGCACATCGCTATACCAGCACACGCTGCACCAGCACATCGCTGCACCAGCACATCGCTGCACCAGCACATCGCTGCACCAGCACACGCTATACCAGCACACGCTGCACCAGCACACGCTATACCAGCACACGCTGCACCAGCACACGCTGCACCAGCACACGCTATACCAGCACACGCTGCACCAGCACACGCTGCACCAGCACATCGCTGCACCAGCACATCGCTATACCAGCACACGCTGCACCAGCACATCGCTGCACCAGCACATCGCTGCACCAGCACACGCTATACCAGCACACGCTGCACCAGCACACGCTATACCAGCACACGCTGCACCAGCACACGCTATACCAGCACACGCTGCACCAGCACACGCTATACCAGCACACGCTGCACCGGCACACGCTGCACCGGCACACGCTGCACCGGCACACGCTGCACCAGCACACGCTATACCAGCACACGCTGCACCGGCACACGCTGCACCAGCACATCGCTATACCAGCACACGCTATACCAGCACACGCTGCACCAGCACATCGCTGCACCAGCACACGCTGCACTGGCACACGCTGCACCAGCACACGCTATACCAGCACACGCTATACCAGCACACGCTGGCAGGTCTCTGTTGCTGCAGACCGGTTAGTAGGTACCGCCGCGGCGCCTGTTGCAGCCGACGGGCGGTACTGTGATCCGGTTTGATGGCGCTGTAGCTACTACTGCTGGCAGGTCTCTGCTGCTGCAGACCGGTTAGTAGGTACCGCCGCGGCGCCTGTTGCAGCCGACGGGCGGTACTGTGATCCGGTTTGATGGCGCTGTAGCTACTACCGCTGGCAGGTCTCTGTTGCTGCAGACCGAAGCAGGTACCCGCCGCGGCGCCTGCTGCAGCCGACGGGCGGTACTGTGATCCGGTTTGATGGCGCTGTAGCTACTACTGCTGGCAGGTCTCTGCTGCTGCAGACCGGTTAGTAGGTACCGCCGCGGCGCCTGCTGCAGCCGACGGCGGTACTGTGATCCGGTTTGATGGCGCTGTAGCTACTACCGCTGGCAGGTCTCTGTTGCTGCAGACCGGTTAGGTAGGTACCGCCGCGGCGCCTGCTGCAGCCGACGGGCGGTACTGTGATCCGGTTTGATGGCGCTGTAGCTACTACCGCTGGCAGGTCTCTGTTGCTGCAGACCGGCTAGGTAGGTACCGCCGCGGCGCCTGCTGCAGCCGACGGGCGGTACTGTGATCCGGTTTGATGGCGCTGTAGCTACTACTGCTGGCAGGTCTCTGCTGCTGCAGACCGGCTAGGTAGGTACCGCCGCGGCGCCTGCTGCAGCCGACGGGCGGTACTGTGATCCGGTTTGATGGCGCTGTAGCTACTACTGCTGGCAGGTCTCTGTTGCTGCAGACCGGCTAGGTAGGTACCGCCGCGGCGCCTGTTGCAGCCGACGGGCGGTACTGTGATCCGGTTTGATGGCGCTGTAGCTACTACCGCTGGCAGGTCTCTGTTGCTGCAGACCGGCTAGGTAGGTACCGCCGCGGCGCCTGCTGCAGCCGACGGGCGGTACTGTGATCCGGTTTGATGGCGCTGTAGCTACTACCGCTGGCAGGTCTCTGTTGCTGCAGACCGGCTGGGTAGGTACCGCCGCGGCGCCTGTTGCAGCCGACGGGCGGTACTGTGATCCGGTTTGATGGCGCTGTAGCTACTACCGCTGGCAGGTCTCTGTTGCTGCAGACCGGCTAGGTAGGTACCGCCGCGGCGCCTGTTGCAGCCGACGGGCAGTACTGTGATCCGGTTTGATGGCGCTGTAGCTACTACCGCTGGCAGGTCTCTGTTGCTGCAGACCGGCTAGGTAGGTACCGCCGCGGCGCCTGTTGCAGCCGACGGGCGGTACCGTGATCCGGTTTGATGGCGCTGTAGCTACTACCGCTGGCAGGTCTCTGCTGCTGCAGACCGGCTAGGTAGGTACCGCCGCGGCGCCTGTTGCAGCCGACGGGCGGTACTGTGATCCGGTTTGATGGCGCTGTAGCTACTACTGCTGGCAGGTCTCTGTTGCTGCAGACCGGCTAGGTAGGTACCGCCGCGGCGCCTGTTGCAGCCGACGGGCGGTACTGTGATCCGGTTTGATGGCGCTGTAGCTACTACTGCTGGCAGGTCTCTGTTGCTGCAGACCGGCTAGGTAGGTACCGCCGCGGCGCCTGTTGCAGCCGACGGGCGGTACCAGATCCGGTTTGATGGCGCTGTAGCTACTACCGCTGGCAGGTCTCTGTTGCTGCAGACCGGCTAGGTAGGTACCGCCGCGGCGCCTGTTGCAGCCGACGGGCGGTACCAGATCCGGTTTGATGGCGCTGTAGCTACTACCGCTGGCAGGTCTCTGTTGCCGCAGACCGGCTGGTAGGTACCGCCGCGGCGCCTGTTGCAGCCGACGGGCGGTACTGTGATCCGGTTTGATGGCGCTGTAGCTACTACTGCTGGCAGGTCTCTGCTGCTGCAGACCGGCTAGGTAGGTACCGCCGCGGCGCCTGTTGCAGCCGACGGGCGGTACCAGATCCGGTTTGATGGCGCTGTAGCTACTACTGCTGGCAGGTCTCTGTTCCTGCAGACCGGCTAGGTAGGTACCGCCGCGGCGCCTGTTGCAGCCGACGGGCGGTACTGTGATCGGTTTGATGGCGCTGTAGCTACTACTGCTGGCAGGTCTCTGTTCCTGCAGACCGGCTGGTAGGTACCGCCGCGGCGCCTGCTGCAGCCGACGGGCGGTACTGTGATCCGGTTTGATGGCGCTGTAGCTACTACTGCTGGCAGGTCTCTGTTGCTGCAGACCGGCTAGGTAGGTACCGCCGCGGCGCCTGCTGCAGCCGACGGGCGGTACTGTGATCCGGTTTGATGGCGCTGTAGCTACTACTGCTGGCAGGTCTCTGTTCCTGCAGACCGGCTGGTAGGTACCGCCGCGGCGCCTGTTGCAGCCGACGGGCGGTACTGTGATCCGGTTTGATGGCGCTGTAGCTACTACTGCTGGCAGGTCTCTGTTCCTGCAGACCGGCTAGGTAGGTACCGCCGCGGCGCTCGTTGCAGCCGACGGCGGTACTGTGATCCGGTTTGATGGCGCTGTAGCTACTACTGCTGGCAGGTCTCTGTTCCTGCAGACCGGTTAGTAGGCACGCCGCGGCGCCTGTTGCAGCCGACGGGCGGTACTGTGATCCGGTTTGATGGCGCTGTAGCTACTACCGCTGGCAGGTCTCTGTTGCTGCAGACCGGCTGGTAGGTACCGCCGCGGCGCCTGTTGCAGCCGACGGGCGGTACTGTGATCCGGTTTGATGGCGCTGTAGCTACTACTGCTGGCAGGTCTCTGTTGCTGCAGACCGGCTAGGTAGGTACCGCCGCGGCGCCTGCTGCAGCCGACGGCCGGTACTGTGATCCGGTTTGATGGCGCTGTAGCTACTACTGCTGGCAGGTCTCTGCTGCTGCAGACCGGCTAGGTAGGTACCGCCGCGGCGCCTGTTGCAGCCGACGGGCGGTACTGTGATCCGGTTTGATGGCGCTGTAGCTACTACCGCTGGCAGGTCTCTGTTGCTGCAGACCGGCTGGTAGGTACCGCCGCGGCGCCTGTTGCAGCCGACGGCGGTACTGTGATCCGGTTTGATGGCGCTGTAGCTACTACTGCTGGCAGGTCTCTGTTGCTGCAGACCGGCTAGGTAGGTACCGCCGCGGCGCCTGTTGCAGCCGACGGCCGGTACTGTGATCCGGTTTGATGGCGCTGTAGCTACTACCGCTGGCAGGTCTCTGTTGCTGCAGACCGGCTAGGTAGGTACCGCCGCGGCGCTCGTTGCAGCCGACGGCGGTACTGTGATCCGGTTTGATGGCGCTGTAGCTACTACTGCTGGCAGGTCTCTGTTGCTGCAGACCGGCTGGTAGGTACCGCCGCGGCGCCTGTTGCAGCCGACGGCGGTACTGTGATCCGGTTTGATGGCGCTGTAGCTACTACCGCTGGCAGGTCTCTGTTGCTGCAGACCGGCTAGGTAGGTACCGCCGCGGCGCCTGCTGCAGCCGACGGGCGGTACTGTGATCCGGTTTGATGGCGCTGTAGCTACTACCGCTGGCAGGTCTCTGTTGCTGCAGACCGGCTAGGTAGGTACCGCCGCGGCGCCTGCTGCAGCCGACGGGCGGTACCAGATCCGGTTTGATGGCGCTGTAGCTACTACTGCTGGCGGGTCTCTGTTGCTGCAGACCGGCTGGGTAGGTACCGCCGCGGCGCCTGTTGCAACCGACGGGCGGTACTGTGATCAGTTTGATGGCGCTGTAGCTACTACTGCTGGCAGGTCTCTGTTGCTGCAGACCGGCTGGTAGGTACCGCCGCGGCGCCTGTTGCAGCCGACAGGCGGTACTGTGATCCGGTTTGATGGCGCTGTAGCTACTGCTGGCAGGTCTCTGTTGCTGCAGACCGGCTGGGTAGGTACCGCCGCGGCGCTCGTTGCAGCCGACGGGCGGTACTGTGATCGGTTTGATGGCGCTGTAGCTACACTACTGCTGGCAGGTCTCTGTTGCTGCCAGACCGGCTGGGTAGGTACCGCCGCGGCGCCTGTTGCAACCGACGGGCGGTACTGTGATCCGGTTTGATGGCGCTGTAGCTACTACTGCTGGCAGGTCTCTGTTGCTGCAGACCGGCTGGGTAGGTACCGCCGCGGCGCCTGTTGCAGCCGACGGGCGGTACTGTGATCCGGTTTGATGGCGCTGTAGCTACTACTGCTGGCAGGTCTCTGTTGCTGCAGACCGGCTAGGTAGGTACCGCCGCGGCGCCTGTTGCAGCCGACGGGCGGTACTGTGATCCGGTTTGATGGCGCTGTAGCTACTACTGCTGGCAGGTCTCTGTTGCTGCAGACCGGCTAGGTAGGTACCGCCGCGGCGCCTGTTGCAGCCGACGGGCGGTACTGTGATCCGGTTTGATGGCGCTGTAGCTACTACTGCTGGCAGGTCTCTGTTGCTGCAGACCGGCTAGGTAGGTACCGCCGCGGCGCCTGTTGCAGCCGACGGGCGGTACTGTGATCGGTTTGATGGCGCTGTAGCTACTACTGCTGGCGGGTCTCTGTTGCTGCAGACCGGCTGGGTAGGTACCGCCGCGGCGCCTGTTGCAGCCGACGGGCGGTACTGTGATCCGGTTTGATGGCGCTGTAGCTACTACTGCTGGCAGGTCTCTGTTGCTGCAGACCGGCTAGGTAGGTACCGCCGCGGCGCCTGTTGCAGCCGACAGTAGTGCACTGCAAATAGATATTAAGAATTAGAATGTATGTAATGCAACCTGAGCCGAGCGCCGTCGCGGGCGGAAGTAATGCGCCAAGGGCGGACATTTCACCGGGGGTGCGTCAGCTGATTATATAAGTAACAACTTCAGGTATATATAAATTGAATTTCAAATGTAGCCTGCGGTCTGCGGCAACGCGCAGTTCAGCAACAGGCTATAAGTTGTCTGCGGCGGATTTTTAAACCTGACTCCACCTGTCCCCGTCAGCCCCTCGGCCCGCATCAACCGTCCGGGTAAAAGCTGATAAATCGAGCGCAATTTACTGCCACAAACGTTACCGAACCGGACCGTACCGGACGTGCGCGGATATGTAGACGTGTGTAGCTTTGTAGCGTTGGAACGAACCTGCGCACGTTGCGCTGCTCCCGCTGTCCCGCTGTCCCGCTGAACCTGACGAAACGTGCGGGATGGGAACATTAGGCTGATAGAACAAATTTGCAGCTGATCAGCCTGGGATATATTTATTAGGTCTTCACCTATGAAATTGCGTTTTGTATGAAAAAATTTAAACTAATTTTTTTCAGGTAAATTTTATTTGTATTAATCGAAGTAATCACCCGCGCAATCAATGCAGCTTTGGCAACGCAGTGGCAGTTTGGTGATGTCCTTCTTAAAGAAATCAGCTGGACGGGACGCAGTAAATTCTTCAAATGCATTTTGTACTGCCTTTCGGGTATTGAATTTTTTTTTCGCCAAGAAGGTATCCAAATTCTGGAAAAAGTAGTAGTCTGTAAGCGCAAGGTCTGGCGAGTAGGACGGATAACGGAGAGCTTCCAACCCCAGTTCTTGCAACTTGGAGACCGTCTGATATGTAGTACGAGGTGGCATGGTGTAGTGCAGGAGCAGCCGAGACGAGCGATTGACCAGTACTGGTTGGAGATGTGCCAGCTTCTCCATCATTGTGTTCAATTTTTCATAGTACACATCTGCAGTAATGCTCGCCCCGTTTGGTAAGTAGCTGTGATGAATCACACCGGCGCTAGACCACTAAACAGTGACCATCACTTTTCTAGGGTATGTTTACGTTTAGGGCCTGGTTTAGGTACTCAATCAAGATCCAACCAACTTGCTGAGCGCTTGCGGTTATCAAACAGAATCCATCTTTCATCGCAGGTAACAATGCGGCACAAAATTCTTTCATTTGTGCGCGGCTCGGCGCGGCTCGGCGCTGCTCGGCGCGGCTCGGCGCGGCCCGGCGCGGCCCGGCGCGGCCCGGCGCGGCCCGGCGTGGCTCGGCGCGGCTCGGCGCGTGCTCCGCGCTCGCGTTCGTCGAGCTCGCGGGGCACACATTTGTGAAGCTTTTTCACCTGTTATGGTAGTAGATCCAAGTCTGCTGTTCGCTGTAGCACGTAGGTGGGCAGGATCGACCGGTGAAACACTACCCTCTCACAGAAAATCAGCGTGAAGTGGGGGCCTCCTAGAGGCCACCGCGTTTCGACTGGTGAGTGAGAGTCCCGGCGCCCTTATCCCTCTACCTCGGGGCCCAAATAGCAACTGGCACTTTCATTATACTACACGTACCGCAACATATTTTCTAGGGACTGTTGCGTTGCGTGTGGGAATGAGTATCAGTTGGCCCCTTCCTGTCTTTTTATTCCCTGTCCCACAATTCCTCACCCTTTGTGACCTTTCTCCTTCCCTTCCTCCCCACCCTTTATGCTCTTACTGTGATGGCGACGAGTGATACAAATAAAATACCCCAGGAGGGTACCAGTCTCTTAGAGACTGGAGAATCCCTCTCTGAGCGAGAGCGAGAGATGTTATCCTCTCGCTCTCGCTCAGGCTGCCCATCGTATTCTGGGGGGGCACATCAAGCGTCGTTTATCGCAGCTGCTGGGTGCAAACTGAGCCCAATCACGAGGAAGTCCCCCTCCACTTTAGTAGTGGATTTTTCTAACATCAGGGGACTTCACTCGAACTTAAATGCCGTCCACCACCATCTCGAGACGGAAAGGCCAGATTTGCTTTTCCTGACGGAGACACAGATTTCCTCCCCGACGGACACTTCATATCTAAAGTGCCCGGCCTATAGCCTGGAGCACTTTTTTGTGCCACGCGCCGGCGTGTGTGTGTACGTTAGGGAGGGAATTTGTTACCGTAGGCTCAGCTATCTTTTTTTGAGCCTTTTTTTTTTTTTTTTTTGATATCGGTGGTGGAAATGCTGTTACCGCATACCCAGCGTCCTTTTCAGGGGACGCCGGGTTATGGGCCTGGGGCCACTGAGATGTTGTGCGTGACCCCCATACCCACTAAAACCACCACCGCTTGTCCCGCAATACGCGTACTGGAGACGCCCGGGTTTCAGCCAAGCAACTCTCCGGGCACCTCCGCGTATAAACCTCCTCCTGGTGGATGCCCGCGGGGAGCAAAGGCACCACCTGCCGTCCCGTACCGGCCCCTCGCGGGACCGGCACGTTGGGGCCCCCGACCCCTCAGACGACCGCGCGCGCCCAAGACGGAGCGCACGCCCAGCCGCCGCCCTCCCGTGAAGGAATTGGGCGGCGGCCTCACTCCCCTCAGACTCCCCGCTTCGAAATGGGAGGGGGGGACAGAAACCAAGACTCCCCCGGGGGACTCACCCCCAGGGGAAACTCGACAAAAGGCCCAAAGGGGCCACTCCTAACGGCCCGAACGCCCCCCCACACCGTGCCCGGCTAGGGGCCCGTCGCTCACGGCGGGAGGAAGCGGACGGCGTGGTTCTGCCGCCGCGATCTCCCGCCGGCCCGCCGCCGCCTGCAAGGTGCGGCAGCGGCGTCGGCCTCCCTCGTGCGCTCGGCGGCCTCCTTCTGACGCATCACTGCGCCGCAGAAGGAGGCCACCGCCTTCCAAGATCTCTCGCTGCTCAACATACGATCGATTAAGGTCGGCAGCGAGGTCACTGCCGACTTGCGCGACGAGGCGGCATGGCAGCCCCATGCCAGGCACTCCGCCAGAGTGTGGTGCGCCGTATCAATCGGCGCACCACACTCGACGCATTCTTGCGTCATCTCTACGAGCCACCTGGTGCAGGTACTTGCCGAAACATCCATGGCCTGTCAGCACCTGCACCAGGTGGAACGTCAAGGCCCCGTACCGCCGGCTCATCCACCGGGACAGGTGGGGCCTGATGGCCTCCACTGTGTCCCGGCCGGCGGCAGGGTTACCTAACTCCGTCTCCCACCGCCGGATCAGGGCGTCATGGGCAACGCGCCTGATCCGGCGGACCGTGGCCGGGTCCGGCCGACGCTCTCCGGCATCCCGCAGGAATAGGTACACTTCCGCGAGCGACTGCGCCTGTAGATGCCAAGGCGCATCGGCCGCGAGAAGCGTACCCGCCGTCCAGGACACCGTACGGTACGCCCGACAGGCTCGGACCGCCAGGATACGTTGGGCCCTCTTCAACACGGGTCCGTTCCTGGCGGTCTCGCACCTATCCACCCATACGGGCGCACCGTACAGTGCCATACTCCGCAGGATGCCAGAGTACAGGCGCCGACACAAATGACCCGGCCCCCCGACATTGGGCAGCAATCTGCCCAGCGCAGCGGCGGTGGCGGTGAGCTTCGGGAGAAGCCGTTCGAAGTGCTCCCCGAAGCTCCATCGCCCGTCCAGAGTGAGCCCTAAATACTTAAGGGCTCCCCGCACTGGGACCCTCTCGCCCCGGACGGGGATGATCGCGCCCCGGGGTGGACCTCTGCGGGGTCCGTGGAAGAGGAGGGCCTCCGTCTTCGTGACGGAGACCCTCAGACCCAGCCGCTCGATCCGGTCCACCACCAGCGACGTGCTAGTGGCGGCCAGACGAGCAGCCTCGTCGTAACTCCTCCCCCGGGCCGAGACGAGGGTGTCGTCCGCGTAGCATAACACCCTCGTCTGGGAGGACCGGCTGCCGCAGCAGCCAGTCGTACGCGAGGTTCCACAGCAGGCCCAAGACCGACCCTGTGGAACCCCGCTCCACGCGCCGCCGATGTAGTTCGCCGCTGCCATGAACCCAGACGATCGTCCTGTCCTGGAGGTATTCCCCAACAGCCCGACGGCCATGTAGGGGAGCCGGAAAACTCCAGCGCCCCTGATCGTCGCGAAAGGCAGGCTGTTGAAGGCGTTCTCGATATCTAAGGACACCCCAGGACCATCTGCCGTTACTGAAGGCCTCCAGACAGAGGCCCTTCAGGTCGAGCAGGGCGTCCAACGTGGATCGCCCTGCCCGAAATCCGCACTGGGCTCTCATGAAGGCCCGGTCCCACCTCGGCGAGGTGCCGAACGAGACGGCCGGCCAAGACCTTCTCGAGACCTTCCCCGCCTCGTCCAGAAGGACGATCGGTCTGTACGCGGGAAGGGGAGCCGGGCCGGTCCTCTTCCGCAGCAGGCAAAGCCTGCCCGTCTTCCAGCGCCCGGGAACTGCACGCGTCGAATGCAGGCGTCGTACAGTCCCCGGAGCCTCGCGCAGGTGACTCGCGGCCACCCAGAGGGCCCCTCGATGGGACCCCCGTTGGGGCCCCGGAGCCGTACGCCGTCGACCCCGGAGACGATCCAGGGCCACGTCCAGCTCCTTCTTCCGTCAGAGGAGGGCCCTCCTCTGTGGCCGCCGCAGGGGCGGTGGTGGATATAACCGGGGGCTGGAATGACACGTCAGCCCCCGGGAACAACCGGTCCACCACCCTTCTTTGGAGGAAGTCCGGGTCCAGGGCCTCCGTTAAGGGCGCCAGCGGCACAGAGTTTTCCCGTGCCGTCTTGAACGGGCGCCCCATGGATCCCTGTCGACCCCGCCAGTAGTTCCTCCCAGGCAAGGGTCTCGCCCCGGACTATGGCGAGCCGCAGGGTCTTGCGGGCTTCCGGGCATACGACCTGCAGCCGCCCTCCTCCCCGTCACCCGAGTGCGCCGACGCCGACAACGCTGCAATGCCCGGCGACGAGCTTTCCGGGCTGCCGCCCGGAGGCCGGAGAGCTCCTCCGACCACCAGTACAACTGGCGGCGGCCCGCAGGACGTCGCCGCATCTCTAGGGTATGGCCGCATCGCACATCTCCTGAAGAGCGCTGTGGATGCGACCTTCCAGCCTGTCGACGCCGACGTCGTCTGAGCCTCGGGGTATGTTCCATCTCTGGAACAGCGCCGCCTCCTCGGCGAGCCTTCCTTGTCGAACTTGCCGAGGACCCAACGAGGGAAGTGGAACCCGGGGCGCGATGATGCTGTGCCGCGCCCCTGAGGAGGGGAGACCAACCTGATATATCGGTGATCCGATAAGGTCTCCACCTCCTCTTCCACTCGCCATTTGCCACACGGCGCGCGAGCGCCGGTGAGGCAAAGGAACCACGATGGATCCCCGACCCTCGCACGCACGTGAGCGCGTTTCCCTCGTTAAGGAGGTGGCTCAGACCGAGAGCAGTGCCCATGCCTCAACTGCTCTCCCCTCTCGCGTCGGTGGCGGTGCCGCCCCAAGAGCGAGACTTGGCGGCTGAAGTCGCCGAGGACCAAGGTCTCCTTCGGCGAGCTGACCTGCCTGCGGTGGCTCCTGACAGAGACGAGAAACACCTCGAACTTCTGCTAGGGATCGGGGCCGGGGGAGAAGTACACCCGATGACAGCGTACCTCCCAACTCCGCCGCCGCGTAGCCGCCCCCTCATAGTGACTTGAAGAGGGGCAGGCGCCCGCCTCGCCAGCACTGCCACCATGCCGTCCAGGTCCCCAACCCAGGATGATTGGGCGGGAATCCTGTGGCCGCCCGATGCCACGCCATCGTAGCATCCCCACTCCACCAACGACTGCAGGAACAAGTCCTGAGCGATGGCGGAGTGGCTGAGATACCCGCCCGCAGGAGTGAGATGTGGGCCATCACCACTGATGACCATGTTCTCATCTCCTGCAGGCGCACTCTTCTTCTCCGCGACGCGGGAAGGTGTCCAGGCCGCAGCCTTCCTGACCCTGGGAGAGCCCCCACAAGTGGTTGGACTTCCGACCAGAGTCGGCGCAGACGGAGCATCGGAACTCCGACTGGCACTCGCCGACCCTGTGCCCCACCTTCCCGCATCGGAAGCACAGATCCCTCCGGCATTTGGGGATGGGCACGTAGAGGAGGTGTGCCCGATCGCCATGCACTTGAAGCAGCGCAAGGGCGCTGCTCCAGAGCCGCCAGGATCCCGGCCGAGGTCCACCCGACCAGGACGCGGCCCCTTCTCCGCCAGCAGCTTCGCGGCGGCGACCGACACGTTACGATGGTGGTGCTCCATCCCCGGGCCCGTCCCGGCGGACAGGCCTTCACCTGCCCGGTTGGGCAGCCCGTTGTTGCGACGATCCAGCCTGACCGTTCTCTTTGCGGTCGAGTCGTCCAGCTCGGTCACCCGCAGATCCGCGGTTTTGACCTGCCGGACGACGTCAGCCACCCCAGCCAGCGAAGTCTTCATCTTCTCCGCTAGCTGGTCTGCAACGTCGTGGCCGTGGCTGGCACCCAGCTCGAACAGGCGGGCCCCCGCCATAGTGGGCCGCATCCTTTGGCACTGCGTAGGGATCTATCTTCCCTATGCATACTTTACAGAATTTACAATGGGGAGTGTTCCGAGGAGTTGTTCGATTTAATAGAAGCCGCTGATTTTCGCAACCGATCGTCTCGCCGGAACTATCATCCGCACCATCTGGATGGTTGGCGTTCCACTACAATGCATTTTAAAAACAGTTTTCTGCCACGCACAGTAAGTCTCTGGAATTCGTTGCCATCAGCGGTCTTCCCCAACAACTGCGACATTGGGTTATTCAAGAAAAGAGCATATTCTTACCTGAAGGGTGGGCAACGCACTGGCATCGCTGGTGACCGTGGGCGGCGGTGAATCACTTATCATCAGGTGACCCGTCTTGCTCGTTTGCCTACTAGATCATATAAAAAAAAAAACCTTGCCAATTTGACGCAAATGGACCAAAATTGTTTTGATGCTAACGTCGATAGCTGCTGCTAACTCAGCCGTAGATTGTGTATCATCAGCTTCCACAATCGCAATTAGTAATTCCAAAGTCTTCGGAAGACCGCGATGTTCATTTTTCAGGTCGAAATTTCCAGAACGGAAGCGAGCAAACCAATAACAGGCAGTGCGTTGGTTTGTAAGGTTAGCTCCTTAAACGTCGTTAATGTTGCGTGCCGCTCGTGCCGCTTGTGCCGCGTTGCTCATATTCCATAATTGCTCGAATTTCTAACGTATCCATGATGACGAAAACGATTGTAACGCGATGCAAATGCAACACCAATCAACAAGCAAATGACTGCTTTTGGAAAACAATTCCATGTTATTAAAATAAATTTTATTTGAAATTACAATTCTCAGTAAAACAATAATTATTTTGTTTTGATTTGAATTGTCCGGCCCTGCGGAACGGCAGTGCATAGGTGAACACCTATTACATATCATATACTTACCTATTACTCGCGATGTTTACTTGATTTCAAAGCTAAATCTTTTTATTATTTTAACATTTGTGAACTAATTGTACTGCTTCCTTCAAATGAGACATTCACACAAATTTATAGGCAGCCAACAGGAACTCAGCTGCGCAGGTAGCGCACGTCGCGCAGGTAGCGCACGTCGCGCAGGTAGCGCAGGTCGCGCAGGTAACGCACGTCGCGCACGTCGCGTAGGTAGCGCACGTCGCGCAGGTAGCGCAGGTCGCGCAGTTAACGCACGTCGCGCACGTCGCGCAGGTAGCGCACGTCGCGCATGTCGCGTAGGTAGCGCACGTCGCGCAGGTACCGCACGTCGCGCAGGTAGCGCACGTCGCGCAGGTAGCGCACGTCGCGCAGGTAGCGCACGTCGCGCACGTCGCGCAGGTAGCGCACGTCGCGCAGGTGGCGCACGTCAGCGCAGGTAGCGCGTCGCGCAGGTAGCGCACGTCGCGCAGGTAACGCACGTCGCGCACGTCGCGCAGGTAGCGCACGTCGCGCAGGTAGCGCAGGTCGCGCAGGTAGCGCACGTCGCGCACGTCGCGCAGGTACCGCACATCGCGCAGGTAGCGCACGTCGCAGGTAGCGCACGTCGCGCAGGTAGCGCAGGTCAGCGCAGGTAGCGCAGATCGCGCAGGTAGCGCGTCGCGCAGGTGGCGCACGTCAGCGCAGGTAGCGCACGTCGCGCACGTCAGCGCAGGTAGCGCAGGTCGCACAGGTAACGCACGTCGCGCAGGTACCGCACATCGCGCAGGTAGCGCACGTCGCGCACGTCGCGCAGGTAGCGCACGTCGCGCAGGTAGCGCACGTCGCGCAGGTAGCGCACGTCGCGCAGGTAGCGCACGTCGCGCAGGTAGCGCAGATCGCGCAGGTAGCGCAGGTCAGCGCAGGTGGCGCACGTCAGCGCAGGTAGCGCACGTCGCGCAGGTAGCGCACGTCGCGCAGGTAGCGCAGGTCGCGCAGGTAACGCACGTCGCGCACGTCGCGCAGGTGGCGCACGTCGCGCGGGTAGCGCACGTCGCAGGTAGCGCACGTCAGCGCAGGTAGCGCGTCGCGCAGGTACCGCACATCGCGCAGGTAGCGCAGGTCGCACAGGTAACGCACGTCGCGCACGTCGCGCAGGTAACGCACGTCGCGCGTCAGCGCAGGTAGCGCAGGTCAGCGCAGGTAGCGCAGGTCAGCGCAGGTAGCGCACGTCGCGCAGGTAGCGCACGTCGCGCAGGTAGCGCAGGTCGCACAGGTAACGCACGTCGCGCACGTCGCGCAGGTAGCGCAGGTCGCGCAGGTAGCGCAGGTCGCGCAGGTAGCGCACGTCGCGCAGGTAGCGCAGGTCGCACAGGTAACGCACGTCGCGCACGTCGCGCAGGTAGCGCAGGTCGCGCAGGTAGCGCAGGTCGCGCAGGTAGCGCAGGTCGCGCAGGTAGCGCACGTCGCGCAGGTAGCGCACGTCGCGTACGTCGCGCAGGTAGCGCACGTCGCGCAGGTAGCGCACGTCGCGCACGTCGCGCAGGTAGCGCACGTCGCGCACGTCGCGCAGGTAGCGCAGGTCGCGCAGGTAGCGCACGTCGCGCAGGTAGCGCACGTCGCGCACGTCGCGCAGGTAGCGCACGTCGCGCAGGTACCGCACTTCGCGCAGGTAGCGCACGTCGTGCGCAGTGGTCGAATGCACACGTGGCGGCAGAGCATGTTTATGTAGAGCTTCACTGAATTTACTAAACTATCAATAACTTTGACACAGTATGTATCAGATGTTAGTAACGTTTACTCACTTCCCGTGCTACGGCGTGTTTCCTATTAGTTTTCAGCTGACATGTGTTCCCAACGCCCTTACAATATGTGGAACTATTGCAGAAATAAAGGGTGTCTGGCGGCAGATTTATATTTTAAAAAACGAATATCTCAATAAGTTATAAACAGTGCGGGGGTGCAGTGAAGGTGGTGTCATTAGAATCACCGATCGTGCGGATTTCTTAGTCACGATGTCGCAGTGGTGCAGTGGTGCAGTGGTGCAGTGGTGCAGTGGTCGGGTGAGCATCGCGCGTTCGCTATTGAAGCATTTTTCAAGAGTAACGATTCTTACGTACTCGCTCCGACAGCCGACAGTTTTGTTCACATTTCAATATTCGACGGATAGGCGATGGGCCGAGTGTGAATTTAATTCGTTCGTGGGTGAAGAGGTTCCGCGCAACTGCTTCGGCTATGAACACACCACGCCCAGGACCTTTTTTTTTTTTTGATATCGTCGGTGGAAATGCTGTTAACGCATACCCAGCGTCCTTTTCAAGGGGGGGGACGCCGGGTTATGTGGGACTCGGGGCCACTGAGATGTTGTGCGTGACCCCCATACCCACTAAAACCACCACCGCTTGTCCCGCCACACGCATACTGGAGACGCCCGGGTTTCAGCCAAGCAACTCTCCGGGCGCCTCCGCGTATAAAACTCCTCTTGGTGGGTGCCCGCGGGGAGTAAAGGCACCCACCTGCCGTCCCGTACCGGCCCCTTGCGGGACCGGCACGTTGGGGCCCCGACCCCACAGACGACCGCGCGCGCCCACGACGGAGCGCATGCCCGGCCGCCGCCCTCCCGTGAAGGAATTGGGCGGCGGCCTCCCTCCGAGAGACGGGAGTCCCCCGTCGAAGTGGGAGGGGGACAAAAATAAGACTCCCCGGGGACGCACCCCCAGGGGAAACACGACAAAGGCCCAAGGGCCACGCCCAGCAGCCCAAACGCCCCCTCACACCGTGCCCGGCTAGGGGCCCATCGCTCACGGCGGGAGGAAGCGGACGGCGTGGTTCTGCCGCCGCGCTCTTCCTCCGGCCCGCCGCCGCCTGCAGGTGCGGCAGCGGCGTCGGCCTCCCTCGTGCGCTCGGCGGCCTCCTTCTGACGCATCACTGCACCGCAGAAGGAGGCCACCGCCTTCCAAGACCTCTCGCTGCTCAACATACGATCGATTACAGTCGGCAGCGAGAGGTCACTACCGACTTGCGCGACGAGGGCGTGGCGCTGCGGCTCCCATGCCGGGCACTCCGCCAGAGTGTGGTGCGCCGTGTCAATCGGCGCACCACACTCGACGCATTCTTGCGTCATCTCTCTACGAGCCACCTGGTGCAGGTACTTGCCGAAACATCCATGGCCTGTCAGCACCTGCACCAGGTGGAACGTCAAGGCCCCGTACCGCCTACTCATCCACCGGGACAGGTGGGGCCTGATGGCCTCCACCGTGTCCCGGCCGGTGGCAGGGTTACCTAACTCCGTCTCCCACCGCCGGATCAGGGCGTCATGAGCAACGCGCCTGATCCGGCGGACCGTGGCCGGGTCCGGCCGACGCTCTCCGGCATCCCGCAGGAATAGGTACACTTCCGCGAGCGACTGCGCCTGTAGATGCCAAGGCGCATCGCCCGCGAGAAGCGTACCCGCCGTCCAGGACACCGTACGGTACGCCCGACAGGCTCGGACCGCCAGGATACGTTGGGCCCTCTTCAACACTGGCCCGTTCCTGGCGGTCTCGCACCTATCCACCCATACGGGCGCACCGTACAGTGCCATACTCCGCAGGATGCCAGAGTATAGGCACCGACACAAATGACCCGGCCCCCCGACATTGGGCAGCAATCTGCCCAGCGGTGGCGGTGAGCTTCGGGAGAAGCCGTTCGAAGTGCTCTCCGAAGCTCCATCGCCCGTCCAGAGTGAGCCCTAAATACTTGAGGGCTCCCCGCACTGGGACCCTCTCGCCCCGGACGGGGATGATCGCGCCCCGGGGTGGACCCCTGCGGGGTCCGTGGAAGAGGAGAGCCTCCGTCTTCGTGACGGAGACCCTCAGACCCAGCTGCTCGATCCGGTCCACTACCAGCGACGTGCTAGTGGCGGCCAGACGAGCAGCCTCGTCGTAACTCCTCCCCCGGGCCGAGACGAGGGTGTCGTCCGCGTAGCATAGTACCCTCGTCCCCGGGAGGACCGGCTGCCGCAGCAGCCAGTCGTGCGCGAGGTTCCACAGCAAGGGGCCCAAGACCGACCCCTGTGGAACCCCGCTCTCCACGCGCCGCCGATGTAATTCGCCGCTGCCATCAACCCAGACGATCGTCCTGTCAGCGGTACGCCCCAACAGCCCGACCATGTAGGGGGGAAGCCGGAAAAACTCCAGCGCCCCCCTGATCGTCGCGAATGGCAGGCTGTTGAAGGCGTTCTCGATATTTAAGGATACCCCCAGGTCCACCTCGCCGTCACCGAAGGCCTCCAGACAGAGGCTCTTCAGGTCGAGCAGGGCGTCCAACGTGGATCGCCCTGCCCGAAATCCGTACTGGGCCTCATGGAGGCCCGGTCCCACCTCGGCGAGGTGCCGAACGAGACGGCCGGCCAAGATCTTCTCGAAGACCTTACCCGCCTCGTCCAGAAGGACGATCGGTCTGTACGCGGAAGGGGAGTCGGGGTCACGGTCCCCTTCCGCAGCAGGCAAAGCCTGCCCGTCTTCCAGCGCCTGGGAACTGGGCCGCGCCGAATGCAGGCGTCGTACAGTCCCCGGAGCTCCTCGCGCAGGTGACTGGCGGCCACCCAGAGGGCTCCCTGGATGGGACCCTCGTCGGCCCCGGAGCCGTACGTCGACCCCGGAGACGATCCAAGGCCGCGTCCAGCTCCTCTTCCGTCAGAGGAGGGCCCTCCTCTGTGGCCGCCGCGGGGGCGGTGGTGGACATAACCGGGGGCTGGAATGACGCGTCAGCCCCGGGAACAACCGGTCCACCACCCCTTGGAGGAAGTCCGGGTCCAGGGCCTCCCGTTAAGGGGCGCCTGCGGCACAGAGCTTCTTCCGTGCCGTCTTGAACGGGCGCCCCCATGGATCCCTGTCGACCCCTGCCAGTAGTTCCTCCCAGGCAAGGGTCTTCGCCCGGGCTATGGCGAGCCGCAGGGTCTTGCGGGCTTCCGCATACACTGACCCTGCAGCTGCTCCTCCTCCCCGTCACCTGCGTGCGCCGACGCCGTCAACGCTGCAGTGCCCGGCGACGAGCCTGGGCCGCCGCCCGGAGGCCGGAGAGCTCCTCCGACCACCAGTACAGCTGGCGGCGGTCCGCAGGACGTCGCCGCATCCTAGGCATGGCCGCATCGCACACCTCCTGAAGAGCGCTGTGGATGCGACCTTCCAGCTCGTCGACGCCGACGTCGTTCGAGCCTCGGGGCATGTTCCATCTCTGGAACAGCGCCGCCTCCTCGGCGAGCTCCTTGTCGAACTTGCCGAGGACCCAACGAGGGAAGTGGAACCCGGGGCGCGATGATGTTTTGCCGCGGCCTGAGGAGGGGAGACCTCGAACCTGATATATCGGTGATCCGATAAGGTCTCCACCTCCTCCTCCACCCGCCAATTTGCCACACGGCGCGCGAGCGCCGGTGAGGCAAAGGAGAGATCCACGATGGACCCCCCCGACCCTCGCACGTACGTGAGCACGTTTCCCTCGTTGAGGAGGCTCAGACCGGAGAGCAGTGCCCATGCCTCAACTGCTCTCCCTCTCGCGTTGGTGGCGGTGCCGCCCCAAGAGCGAGACTTGGCGTTAAAGTCGCCGAGGACCAGAGTCTCCTCGGCGACAACCTGCCCGCGGTTTGACAGAGTCGAGAAACACCTCGAACTCTGCCAGGGATCGGTTGGGGGAGAAGTACACCCCGATGACAGCGTACCTTCCCCAACCTGCCGCCGCGTAGCCGTGCCCTCTCTATAGTGATTTGAAGAGGGGGCAGGCGCTCGCTCTCGCCAGCACCGCCACCGTGCCGTCCAGGTCCCCAACCTAGGATGATTGGGCGGGAATCCTGTACGGCTCCGATGCCACGCCAATGTGGCATCCCCACTCCGCCAACGACTGCAGGAACAAGTCCTGAGCGTTGGCGGAGTGGATTCGCCCGCAGGATGAGATGTGGGCCATCAATTAATTGATGACCATGTTCTCACCTCCTGCAGGCGCAGTCTTCTTCTCCGCGACGCGGGAAGGTGTCCCGGCCGCAGCCTTTCCTTTGACCCTGGGGGGGAGACAAGTTCTCCCCCCCATCAAGTGGTTGGACTTCCGACCAGAGTCGGCGCAGACGGAGCATCGGAACTCCGACTGGCACTCGCCGACCCTGTGACCCACCTTCCCGCATCGGAAGCACTGATCCTTCCGGCATTTGGGGGATGGGCACGTAGCGGAGGTGTGCCCGATCGCCATACAGTTGAAGCAGCGCAAAGGGCGCTGCTCCAGAGCCACGATCCTGGCCGAGGTCCACCCGACCAGGACGCGGCCCTTCTCCGCCAGCAGCTTCGCGGCGGCGACCGGACACTTAACGATAGTGGTGCCCATCCCCCCAACCACGGCCAGGACCTAGTCGAGCGTCAAGGACCCCCGAAAACATTGAACTGGTTGAACGCAGTTTACGTGAAAATGCACGACTTTCGATACGGAAAAGGGCAGCTTCACTGGGACTTCCAAGAACATGCGTGCATGAAATTTTGAAAAAAGATATGAAGTTTCATCCTTTTAAAATTCAAATCATTCAAGAATTGAAAAAAGTTGACTGCGTCACGCAAATTTTTTTGTGAAACCATGTTGGAGCGTTTTCGCACTGTGAATTCCATTTTTTGGAGCGACGAGGCTCATTTTCATTTAAACGGACACGTAAACACACAAAATTGCCGTTACTGGGCTCTAAGAACTCGCAATCCTCGACTGAAGCACCAAAAACCATTACATTGCCCAAGGGTAACTGTTTGGTGCGCTTTATCCACGAAAGGGATAATCGGACCATTTTTTTTTAAAATGCACGGGGCCAAGCGACGAATGTCAATGGTGAGAATTATCGGCTCATGATTTCGAATTTCTTTTTGCCGAACCTGCGAGCTCATTCATCATTCTCATCACACACGTGGTTTCAACAGGATGCGGTACAGGTGCGACCGCACACACGGCCAGAGCTTCGATGGATTTGTTGAGAGAAAATCTCCCTCAAAAACTGATTAGTCGCTTTGGGGACATCCCGTGGCCACCGAGGTCACTGACCTAACTCCAATGGATTTTTTTGTGGGGCTACCTCAAAGAGAGAGTTTACGCCAACAATCCGCGAACTGTTGTGGACTTAAAAAGAAAATATTCGGCGAGAAATCAGCGCAATTGAACCAAGTTTACTGCAGCGTGTGGCACGGAATACGAGGCTCCGTTTCGAACAGTGTGTGTGTGTGCAACAGGATGGAAGACATTTGGATGACATTATCTTTAAACAAATGAAATCCGCATTTGTACTCTATCTTTTAATACTTTTAGTAAAATTATATGTCAAACATATTATTTTTTATTTAAATTTGAAAACATAAATCTGCCACCAGACACCCTGTATTACTATACTAACATCTTCCCCTTTGTTATCGTTATCGGTGCAAGCAAGATCCGCTGCGGACCGGCGGCGGTGCGGCCTTCGTCCGGCTCCATCGTCAGCTACCGTGCGGCCTGATCAGTCCGTGTCCTGGGAGACGGTGCCGTCGGCAGTGCGGCACCCAGCGTGCGACCGAAACTACTGAACACGCTCTGGTAGCTCGCAACGACCGTTTAAACGAGAACTGCTGTGAGCTCGGCCGTGTTATTGTTCAAGCATACAAAGTGAGCTGTCGCGAGGGGCGGTAATACGATTTGATCCCGGCGCAGCCGCCGGTGCCCTCTTCCCGATCCCTCCTCCATTCAATTTCTCCATTTACATAAACTGTTTGTGTCATTTCTATAACAAAATATTGTGACCCAATTCTCTCACGTAGCTCGCTGGCCTAATGGTTAGAGCGCACGGACTTCATTCCGAAGGTTGCGGGTTCGAATCCTCGGCACCTTTCGGTGACTTTAATGTTTGAGTTATGTACGTTTGTGAACTTTAGCAACAACAGCGAAATACAAACGGCGAAGGAACACATCGCGAGGAAACCTGCACATGAATTACAATTTATTCTGAGGTGCGCGTGAAGTCACCGATCCGCATTGGGCCCGCGCGGTGACTGTGGCCCATCGCCCTCATATCGAGCGTAGGCCTGTGCCCTAACAGTGGGGACATAAATTGGCTGTTACGGAATACTCTCATGCAATTGTTGCTTTTATTGCACACCTCGCGTTGCCAGCAGCAGCCCTGCGCGAGCAACCCCCGCGCGCCCCGGTGCTCGCCTGCACCTGCAGCCTGCAACCAGCAATCAGCAACCAGCAACCAGCGCTGTTATTATATGCAATTGATGATTCCCGTGATCTCCGAATACAACAGACCTTAACTACTGTTGAAATTGTATTAGTAACTATTGACAGAGGTAAATGTAATGAAATTGTTATAACGTTAACTAATGAATAAACATCGTATAAATTCATCAATTTGGTCATGTTATTGGGGGCCGTTATTGGAAAGATATAGGGTTTCTATCAAACAATTGCCATTAATGGCTCGACCAGGAGTTGGCTACAAAGATAAAAGCTATTAAAAGCAATGGCAAAAATCAATCGGTAGTCAGTTAGTGTGAATGATGAGCTTTATATGGAAGAAAAGATTAGACTTGTTGATCGACTAATCCAGAAGATGTTAAAACTGGTGAAGAAATGCTAACAACGATAAGTTTAATAAAAAAGTCATCTTCACGACTTACATATAGCGAAGATGATGTGAAACATAAGATACAATATCTTGATACCTATCAATTCCCAGAAGTGCTGCCTCCAAAGGGTGATTTCGATCTAAAATCAGTGGAGAAAATCAACATATTTCTTTGCTTAGACAGTGTGATTTTATCTATCATTTCCGTTTCACAAGGTGTTATTTATGTTATTTTATCAGGTTTTATTTGAATATTGTATATATTGTGAATGTAAACACGACATTACGA
The DNA here is from genome assembly GCA_029286815.1 of Troides helena. Classification (NCBI taxonomy): domain Eukaryota; kingdom Metazoa; phylum Arthropoda; class Insecta; order Lepidoptera; family Papilionidae; genus Troides; species Troides helena. The sequence continues at coordinate 234,552 of JAGSMV010000046.1, forward strand.
CTCCAGTTAATATCAATGTAGACGTGCTGTGTTTCACTTTTGTGCAGCTTCACTCCCTTCCTGGTACTGCTCCAAATCATCATTTGGATTGACTTTGAATATCTTATCAGGGGTTCCAAGTAT